>JAVCKU010000037.1:18523523-18535527 GCA_032273985.1 Hypsolebias coamazonicus | reverse complement strand
AAGGTACTGTAGTTCTAGCTGCAGTAGTAGTACTGTACTTGTAAAGGTACTGTAGTTCTAGCTGCAGTAGTAGTACTTGTAAAGGTACTGTAGTTCTAGCTGCAGTATTAGTACTTGTAAAGGTACTGTAGTTCTAGCTGCAGTAGTAGTACTTGCTCCAGTTTGACACTGAGGTCAGAGGCTGGAAGCTGCAAGTGGACGGAGCTCAGCAGCATAAAACTTGAACTCGTTACTCTGACGTCTGAATCTTTGGAAGCTGTTAGTCAGACGTGGTTTAAGGTGTGGGGGGAGGGAGGGCGGGGTTGGGGGTGTGGGGGGAGAACTGGACAAAATCCAAGCTGCTGAAAGTCTGTTATATTCCAGCAGACAGAAAGGTGCATGACTGCAACAGGATGAAGAACTACAAGTCCAGAGTGCGTCGTGCTCGCTGATTGGTTGTGACGTCGTCGTGAACACGCATCACACCAGGACGTGGCAGGAACCTCACCTGGTTGTGGATGAAGAGTTTGAGTCTGTCCTTGGGGTACTGGAGCTTGAGAAGACGTTCAAAGAACACCGAGACGAACGGCGTGGGCTGCTGGATGAAGACGCCGATCACCACCAGCGGGTACTCGGTCTCCTGTTGAAAATAAAGACAGGTTTTGAAACGACGACCAGGAGGAGGAGTGCGCCCCCATCCATGGACGGCTGCGCTGGACCTCTGTCCTGAATGAGATGGGAACAGACCTTCAGAGCTGAGAGGGGACGCAGGTTCTCGTGGCACACCGTGCATCCGGTCTCAAAGGTCCATGTGTTGGGGATGTAGTTTCCCAGGTAGTTAATCTGCAGCTGAAAACAAACGTCGGCCGTCAAAGTAAACGCTTACACGTTCAGAGAGTCGGTGTAAACACGTCGTCCTGCAGGAGGAACCAACGTCTCTGACGACACGAAAACATTTAGATAACAGCTGATCAGAGTTCCTGCAGAGAGGGACCTGAACGATGACCTCGGCAAACACTTCCTTTAAGAGCAAACACTGCAAAACTTCTTTCATTCAGACTTTTAGCTAAGCTTCTGCTGCTTTTAGCTTTTAATAGGTTTTATGCTACTTTTAGCCTTTAGCCAGGCTTCTGTTACTCTAAGCTGAGCATTTCAACAATATTCAGTCAGGTCATCTGGACGGCTTCTTTTGCTGACACATTTTGTCCTTCACCCAAAGGACTTCTTTAATCTGAGGAGCCACCAAACAAACCGAGTCCCACAGGCAGCACATTCCATATGGAAAAAGACAGTTTGCTGGTGATAAGATGGCCTCCGGGGCCCGCCCTCTCCCCCATCAACTCCCGTCCAGAACCATCCAGATGACCTGACTGAACATTGTTGGATTCGTACCTGGATTACTGAGCATGAACTTTGGTGTTCTCTGAGCATTCTGCTACTTTTAAACCCTGACTAGCTTTCTGCTACTTTTAGCTAAGCTTTTGTTACATTTAGGTAGCATTTTGCTCCTTTTAGCCTCTAGCTATCAGCTAGGTTTCTGCTATTTTTTTGCTTTTAACTTTTAGTTAGCCTTTTGTTACTTTTATCTTTTAGCTGGCTTTATGCTACTTTTAGACTTTTGCCAGGCTTCTGTTACATTGAGCTGATTATTATGCTACTTTTTAGCTTCTAGATAGCCTTCTGTTACGTTTAGCTAACAATTTGATACTTATAGCGTTTAGCTATTACTTTGACTTTTAGCTATTCACTTTGGCTTTAGCGACTTGGTTTTAGCATCGTCTGTTGCTTGGCATAATGAAATTTCTGGAGTTAATTTGAGGGGTTCATTAAAATCTGTGAAGTGGCTCATGAGATATTTTGCTAACAGACAAACAGTTTAAGTCCAGTCAGTATTGTGATCAGTTAGAGCTTGGAGCATGTGTTGAGGATGACTCTCAGCTAATTTGTAGTTTAATATCTATAAAACTGACATTTTAGTCCATTTTTTCTTGTTATTGTTGGTTAGCTGTGGCGGCCATATTGAATCAGATTATCTGTTTGGATGTATATCCAGAGCATTTCATTAAACCCATCCAGTGGTTAATGAGATATTTTGCTAACAGACAGACAAACATAGAAGTTGATAATTGCACCTTTGTCGGTCCGTTCCCGTGGACGAGGACCGGCAGCGTGTCGTACTGAACGTTTCTGGCTCGAACTCGTCCGTCCTCGAACTTCAGAACCACCTCATCTGGAAACACAAACGGGTTCAGCTCCAACAACTGGACGCTGCTCGTGTTGAATTCAATAAAAACATTTCTCAAGCAACAGGTTCATGTTTTTATTCTACTTTGTACCATAAAATTTAGCTTATAGCTAGCCTTTGCGCTTCCTTTAGCTTTAGCTGCCATTTTACTACTTTGAGTTTTTAGATAGCTTTAGGCAACATTTAATTAGCATTTAGCTACTTTTAGCTAACATTTGTCTATTTTTATTTCTTGCCTAGTAATTTGCTAAATTGTTTTTAGCATGCATTATGCTACTTTTAATTTTTAGCTAGCATTTTATCATTTAAATAGCATATTACCACATTTATCTAGCATTTACCTACTTTTAGTTTTGAGTCAGAGTCTTCTTTATTAGTCATTCACACCACATGTGGTACATGTGGTGGAACAAGATTGAGTACTCACGGTCCCAGTTACATCCAACAATAAAATGTACAAGAAAAACAGTAATAACATCTAAGATATGATCTAAGAAAAACATCAACTAAAAATACACTAAACATTAACAGCATAAAATACAATAAAAACAATACGCCTAACAGCAGCAAGAACATGAGTCTGTGTGAGCAGATGAGCATGTATGAACACAGCAACATGAAACAGATCAGCAGCAACATGACATAGATCAGCAGCAACATGACATGGATCAGCAGCAACATGACATGGATCAGCAGCAACATGACATAGATCAGCAGCAACATGACATAGATCAGCAGCAACATGAAACAGATCAGCAGCAACATGACATAGATCAGCAGCAACATGAAACAGATCAGCAGCAACATGAAACAAATCAACAGCAACATGAACATATATGTATATACTGTTTGAGTTATCTGTTTGACATGTGATTCAAAAGAAACAGTGGAGTCGAGAAGAATACCAAGATTATGAATGAGTGGGGATGGAGTGAGAGTGATGTTGTCAAAGTTGAGGCAGAAGTTTTGAGTGGACTTGGTAACACTGTTTGGACCAATGACAAGTATGTCAGTTTTGTCAGTATTTAATTTGAGACAATTGTGCTTCATCCAGATTTTGATGTCACTAAAGCAATGGGTGAGGGTGGAGTGGATATTTAGGTTTATAGATGTAGTAGAAATGTAAATCTGTATGTCATCAGCATAGCAGTGAAAATAGAGGCCATGACAACGGATGATATTACCAAGGGGGAGGATATAAAGGATGAAAAGGAGAAGACCAAGCACTGAACCTTGGGGAACACCCTGGGATAGAGGGGTTATGGAGGCGCAGCAGCAGTTGATGTGCATAAACTGTTGCTGTGAGGTAGGACTAAAACCAGGACAGAGCGGAGCCAGTGATGTTCATATTGGACTTGAGACGGGACAGGAGGATGGAATGACTGACAGTGTCAAAAGCTGCAGTGAGGTCCAGAAGGATGAGGATACTGAGCTGGTCAGAATCAGAGGAAAGGAAGAGATTGTTGGCAACTTTGAGAAGAGCCATTTCAGTGCTGCGTTTTGTACAGAAACCAGACTGGAATGGTTCAAACAAATTATTGGATTTGTGTTGGGTCTGAAGTAAATCAGCTATGACTCGCTCTAAAAATTTAGACAGAAAGTAAAGATTTGATATAGGCCTGAAATTTATGGTTATCAGGGTCAAGACCAGGTTTTTGTTTAGTATTGGGGTGATGGCTGCCAACTTGGAACAGTGGAACAGATCCAGAAGCGAGTGAGGAGTTGAAGATTCTTGTGATCAGAAAAGAGACAACTTTTGATGAGAGGAGAGGGAACGGGATCCAAAGAGCAGGTGGTAGTTTTGATACCAGACTAAAGTTTAGTCAGTTGAGCAGGAGATTGGAGTGAAGTGTGAGAGCTGCTGACTGGAGCTGGAGGGAGGTGAATTTGGAGGAGCTGTGTGAGCAGAGATGAGATCAAGGGAACTATAAATGTTATCAACTTTGATCTGAAAGAAATAAAGGATGATAAAATGTTGCTATTGGGCTTTCAAAGAATCAATAAGGACATGACCTCTGGAAGCCAAAAGTCAGCAACTTCAGCTGAGCTCAAACAAGTTTTCTTTATTGCTGCAATTTAAACCTGGCTGGATGCAGAGCTGATGTACTGTACTTAACATTTATTTTATACAAGTAAAAAGACTTCTGATTTGTTCCAATATTGTCACATCAGTCACCCCTGCAGTCTTTAAGGATTTGTTTAAGTCTTTAAGTCTTAAGTCTTTAAGGATTTAGGCCTGTAACAGGCTTCACAAGTTTGAAGATGAACTTCAAAGCATTCTGTGGCTTCAGTCAAACCTGTGACATGATAAAGAACTGTTCCAATCTTTAGATGACTTTAAGGTTTCTGACTTGAGTCAAAGACAAACCTTGTTGCTCAGGAACGTACTTTTCAGTGTATAAGTTACACCTTTTTACATAAATTAGCATACACTGCGAATTTTGTAGCGAAACGACTTATTTATGTTTTCGTTCCCATATTTATAACCCAATCTTTGGCTGAGATCTGACAATTTCATTCATTCATTTATTCTGACATGGAAAATATTGAACACTACCATTTTCAGCCTCTATAGGCCCTTTGAGTAATATGGCAAGCCAAGAGTCTCATTAATAGGTAAAAGTGGCTATTAATGAAACACTTCGCCATACAAAGCCACCTTCATCTCGCTCTGGAGCAAACGTCAAAGCAGCTGCGTTTCACCGCGCTGCCCAGGAGAAATGCAGCTGATTTGACGTCAAAGTGCATTTCTTAAGGAAGAGTTCAACTGAGACAAACCTTCACTATAATGTCGATCAAACTAAATTGTTTTAAGTGTTAATCTTGTTAAATTCTTGTTAAAGTTCTCCCGCGCACGCTCCCGCGGCCGCCATTTGGCAGCCAATCAATTTTTGGCACAACACCAGCCCATGTTTCCGGGTGGTCAGCGGTGACTTACACGGCAGCAAGTATGGTACATGTTACTCACGTGTGTTAAAACTTTATACTGAAACACTTTTAGAGGAAATAAATCAGAATAATTTAATAATAATAATAATAGATTATGTTTTATAGCATGGCATTAGCTGAGAGAACATTTTGCTCAGGCTCTACAAGATAATGTAGTTTCCTGCTTAGAAGAATCATCATTGTTAGCATCATTAGCATTGTTGGATAGAAGAAAAAGTGGCACACACCTTTGAGTTAAATATTTGAATATAATTTGTAGGATGTTTGTTTTCCAATAACACTTTTCTTATAAGTAGGACATTTTTATTTTTCCCTGCATTTATTTAGAGGAAACAGCTGATGTTTAAGCTGATCATTAACGGTGAAGCAGTTAAGGTGGTGCATCAATATAAATATCTGGGAACTGTTCTCGATGACTGACCGTTGATGCACATGTGAACTGACTTTGTTAAAAAGCCCATCAGAGAACTTGTTTTTATCAGAAGCTCTGTGGGTTTAATGTTGATTCCCCTTTTATGAGAATGTTTTATCGAGCACCTTCAACTGCTGGTTTGAACTTTTGACATGCAAAAACAGGAACAAACTCTCGGGGATGTGCAGCAAAACCTCTGGCATAGCCCTGCAGAACCTCACTGACCTACACAAGGCGAGGTCAGTGAACAAGGTCTGGCTTATTCTGGCAGATCCTGATCACACACTCCATGGCGAGTTCAGGTTGCTTCCATCTGGATGCAGGTATCTGCTGCCCAGATGTAGAACCAACAGACTAAATGACTCATTTATCCCTGTAGTGATCAGGCTCCTCAACAAACGGTGATGATTTCTGCACTGATGTTTCAATATCTCAATATCTTGTCTAGTATGGATGTTTTATGTGCTTGACTGTGAAATAAATTGCCCCTTGGGATAATAAAGATTCTTGAACTTGATGTAATGCAAGTTGAGATTGTTTTATTACATTCTGAACAACAGCCTGCGTACCTTTTCATAATAGTTGATATTTTTGTCAGCCATGCTTGTGAGCAGCTGTTTGAAGTCTTGTCTCTTGTTCCTCTGCCAGCGCTCCCAGTCTGCCTTGAGGTCAGCGTTGAAACACTCCATTTTGTCCTGGCATCTCTCTACTTCTACTGGAATCTACAGCGAGACAGAGAACACTACAGCTACAGGGGACTGGCTACATTTAGGCAGGTGTGAATCTGAATTACAGGGCTCTGTGTGAAAGAGGAATTTTGGAAAAGAGGATAATTGCAAGAGGCATGCATTTATGGGACGTAAACAGAACTTTTTATTTTAGTAAAGTATTTTTAAGAAATTTATTTTCTTATGACTTCTTGGAAATAAAAAGCTGAAATAATATCTTAAGTATTTGACACAGAAATGACAACAGATACAAAACCTCAAACAAAAAGGAAGGATGTTGCTTACGGGGGTTCGTTCTTCTTGTTTGTGCAATACGGCTGCTTCAAGCCGGCCTTCAAACTCTGCTTGACTCTGATCTCGCTTCCGCAAAACGTTCTGAAATCAGACAGAAAACATTCACGTTGATGCCAGAAGTAGCTTCTAAGAAGCACAAGAAAAAAGGTTGCACAAAGAAAGATGCTGAATCATGAGTTTGGTGAGGACATGACGCATGCAAAAACTCTAAATAATACTTCCCTAAAATTTATGCTGAATGCGTGAAGGACAAACAAAATCTGCAAATGCTGTTTGTCACTTTTGGTAATACTGCAATATGCATGTATTTACTTGTGATTCTGCCACAAAATGTAAACAATACTGAACAAACAGCTGATCAACAATTATTTTCATATGCATGAGGCCCTTTTACCTTCATGGACTCGATGTAAAGAACATATTCTCTAAGAACAGGCAGGAAGTCCTGGCTCATGTTCTCACTTATGTCCTCCAGAGCGCCACAGCAAGTCGTGATGCTGCCAGCCACGCCCTCAAGGGGGCGCTGTAGCTGCTCCTCTGACCCCGCCCAGCTGGAGTAAACGGCTCCGTACTCCCGGAGCTCTGTTAGGTACTCTAATGACAGTGGAAGGGCAGGGGGAAAGAACAGAGAAAACTGAGAAAGAAAAGCAAATCAAACTAAATGTCACCACGAGCAGCACGAGGAGATGAGAGTTAAGTGTCTGGAACGCACTTTGTGTCAGCTCGGTCAATATTTAGAGCCAACACAGTTCCAATCTTATCTTTATCATTAGACTGAGGCTGCTCCTGACTTGTCAATAGCCTCAACAGATGGTCACAAGGTGCGTTTCACATGACACGTATTTACAGAAGCACTGGTCGTGCACAAGTGGAGTTTGCAGTCTGAGCAGTTGTTTTCTATACAAACAGCCACTAAAGTAAATACTGCACATGAGCTCATCCATGCAACTTCAGTAAAACATAATAAAGACTTCATTTAACTTGACAAAAGTTTAGCAAAAAAAAAAAAAAACAACGTATTTTTCGCCCTATAAGTGGCAATATTTTTGCATGATTTGCATGCCCTGTGACTTATACGCCAAAGCAACTTATTTATTAATCAATTTTTGGCTGAGATACGACCGTTTTCATTCAATCTGACTGAAAACATAGAACACTACCGTTTTCAGCCGCTAGATGCCACTTGAGTAGTATGGCATGCCGTTGTGTCATGTAATAGGTAAAGGCGGCTATTAATGACACAATCAGCTTGCCAAAGACTTCCATCTTCGTTCTGCTTGCTGCATGGAGCAAATGTCAAATCAGCTTCATTTTGCTGCACCGCCCCGGTGAAATGAAGCTGATTTTATCACTGAAGTGCATTTATTAAGTAAAAGTTTAACTGAGACACACCTTTACTATAAAGTCGAGCAAACAAATAATTGTTTTAGGTGATTATCTTGTTAATTTTTTTAAAGAAATGCACAGCGAGTCGCCCTCTGCACATTCCTGTTTCTGCGAATCGGCTTTTGAAATGCAGCTGATTTGACCATCAAAGTGCATTTATTAAGCAAACGTTAGACTGAGACACACCTTTACTATAATTTTGAGCAACCATATAATTGTCTTTAAGAGGTAATCTTGTTAAATTCTCGTTAAAGTCCTCCCGTGCATGCTCCCACAGCCGCCATTTGGCAGCCAACTGATTTTTTGCACAACACCGGCCCGCATTTCCGGGTTCGGCCCACAGTTCCGGGTTGGCAGTGGTGATGCATGACAAACACAACGCGTCAGCGGTGACACATAATCGATGCAATGTAAATGATGAAACGACATATTCATGGATTTTTCCACTTTATTAGACATATGTGGACTGACGTGACTTATCGAGCGGTGCGACGTGTACGGCGGAAAATACGGTAACCATTTGACGTGGCAGGAGCCTGGCAGAAAAGCAATGTAAAGACACTTGTAGCCCAGCTTAGAGTTCATGGTTTTCCATTAAAGGATTGCTTCCCACACGTAAATTTAAAGCTCCAAAATGTTTGCATACTTCAACTTCTTAGCTAATAAGTTACAAGACTGGTTATAATAAAGTTTTCTGGAGTGCAAGTACAAAATTCAAAACATTAGCTAAATTAAAAGCAAATGTGTTATGGGCCTTTTATCGCTCCCCTGTAATGTTATAAAACAACAAAAGCACAAAATAACTGTCATGTGCTACAATCATTACACCAATAATATTTGCCCCAGACTCAATTATGCATTTTTAAATAATTAATTTTAAATGGTTGGCAGCAGAATCTCTGTGGCAATGCCAGTCACAAAATGTTTCTTCACTCAAAAGCTTTTTGCCTGAATAATTCGAACATGTCTGCCAATTTTCATTGTGGTACATTTACAGTATCTATAAATAATGGCACATTTTTTACCCATTTAGGTCTTTATAATTTTCCAATTACCTAAATAATTCGTTATGGTCAGTAAGCCCCATATGATTAAGAAACTTCTGTGTTGTACTTTATAAAATTCTTCTGTTTGGGCTTCATGCACTAAAACTGGTGGACTACAGTGACAACAAAACTTTACCATTACTGTACCTACATTTGTTTGATGGTTCTAACCACAAACACATTTCTTTCTTTCCTGCATCCATACAGCAGTTCTTAAACAATTTGCTATGCAACAAGAGAGGTTATCAGCAATTAACCACTTTATATTAAATTGTGAAGTGAACGGCACAGAAACATTACAGTTACACACAAAAAATTTTGAAAATGCAGGTATTCTGTTTCCACATTTTCCTCCCAGCCAACATCCAGAGACAGCCGGCGTGTAACATGATTTACAGTTTAAAGACCGAAAGCTGATGTGAGGAATGGTGCGAGATAACAGAGGTGAGCATAAAGCTGTTGAGCACTAAAAATACTGATGTAATCTTGTGTTTTCTTGTCTTTCTCATACATTTACTGCGCCTACTTTGGTTCCTGTGTGCTATTTTTGTAATGCCAAATCTCCAGGATATGATCCCAAATTAAATATACAGTACTTTGAAAAGTCTAAAAGTTGTGAAACACAATGTTATAAACTTTAAAAACCTTTCTTTATTGAACATTAATGAGGCTAAATATTGTAATTAAACCTCAACTAGGATCACTCATTTTGATTCAAATTTTTATTTAAAAATAAAAATACACATAAGCGTTGATTTAGAAACGACTAGTCATCTCTTTTACAGACTCTTACTTCATACCTACAATATTACTTTAATAGTTTAGACTTATATTTGGGTTCACTATACGGATGCCTCAGATTTAAACTTTTTGGTCTATCTATGAAAGATCGAAGAAAGAACAAAGGAAAATGCAAGATTTTAAAATGAATTAGGTTTGAAAACGAGAACAGAAAAACAATTAAATTAAACAATAACAACATAAAATCATTAAAAACAATAAAACCACCATCTCAAACCGAGTCAAAAGCCAAAGAGGAGAATGTGTTTTAAGAAAAGAGTTCAACACAAAGACAGTCAGAATGCCCAATACACAAAGACAGATTTTTTTTCCCACTGTTTAGAAGAAATGCCCGGTCACCAATCTACCTCCATTTTAACTTTGGGACCACTTTCAGTAACTAATCTGCCAAGCTGAGAGTGTGCCAGGGAGCGTACTGGAGCAGGTTGGGTAGGTTGGTAGGCGAGACCATAAGAAACATGTAAAACAAACAAAGATACTTTAAAATCCATCTGGAAACAAACGGGATATAAAGGTTATGATGCTAAAAAGGAGTAATGTGCTCAGTTAAAAGACATAGCAGCATTTCATATCAGCTGAAGTTTAGAAAATAACAACTGGCTCAGCCTGAGATCAAATTAACTGCAGTAATCTCAATAATTCAAGATAAAAGCATGGATTAAACTGTGAAACTTATGCCATGACAGAAATTATTTGACTTTGCCCAGTTGTTTCATATGATAAAAGCTGAACTTGTGATAACTGTTTTAATCCTAACATTAAGGTTAAGATTATTGTCCAATCTCACCTCGAGGTTTGCTGCTGTCTGAATGAATCACATTAAAGCAAATACCGGTAGTCCTCGGGTTACAATGGTCTCGAGTTACGACGTTTCCTAGTTACGACGCACCGCCAATTGACTTTGAATAGCCTTATTTCGAGTTACACAGCGCAGGAATCCATGCGTTTCTTTTGTGTGTGGGGTGTTAATACCTTTCCCTTTAAGACCATGCTTTCCCTTTAAGACACTGTTGACTCCTCCCGCTCTCAGGCGTCCATTTTGTTGTGAGAAACCGTGCCAGCTGGTTGAGTTCATTCGGGAGTGGAGTGAGCTGCCTGCAGCCTGTAAAAATAGCAGCTCTTTTTTGTTCTAATAAACTCCATTAGTTGGACTTACCTGTAAACACTCCTCACCGAGGTGGACTGGATTTTAAAGAAAAAAGAGAAAGAGATAACCAGCGGCACACCAGTGGCGGAGGGATTACAGGTACAGCTTTTTTTTTACCATTTTATTTCATTATGATACGTACTGTGCAGTTTTTTATTTTTTGATAATTATGTAGGGTACTGTAGGGGTAACGGCACAGTTTAGCTCATAATTTTTACACCCTACAATGAATTATTCTAAGACTAGTTCAAGTCCAAAGAATATTAATTGTTTATTTAACACGAATTCTCTTCTTTCAGGATTAATCAAATTTCTAGTGTGACTAAGATGAACATATAGTGACAAAAGACATTAATTATATTTGATCCATCATTAAATGGAATCATTTATTTACAGAATCATCAAAATAACATCATCACATATATACATGATTGGCTAATTAATTTCCTATAAATTGAACATCAACAGATAAAACTACGCGCCCGTAATTCTATAATCTGACGATCATTTCAGGAACAACAGACTAAGTCATAAGTTTAAGTTATCTGAAGGTACGTTAACTTATTGTTACTGGCAAGAGAGCTTAAGAGGGAGGGGAAAAGCAAAGGAGGGAGGATGGAAGAGAGTTATCTTGGAAACTAACTGAGTGAGTTTTAACCAGGATGACATTTCCCAACCGATCTTGGTTAAACGCAGATCCACTTAGGCAGAAACATTAACAACTTGTTACCTGGCGACAGTTGATCAAGAATGGAACCTTTCCTTGACGTCCGAAGAGGATGTTAGTCCAATTTCACCTTGCAGTGACTTAAGCGTTCGCGTCCGTCGGAGCGAGATAGTGACAAGCTCTGGTTTGTTTCCAAACATATTTACTCCTTTGTTGGAGTTCCATTGAAAGGCTTGGGTGGGTCACAGAAGACATTCTGTGGACCCTGTCTAGAGACTGGTCTTTAACTTATGACCATAGTCAACCATCTAGGAAGAGTTCAACTCCATTTCGTGACTTCATGGAGCACT
>JAVCKU010000037.1:18477062-18491492 GCA_032273985.1 Hypsolebias coamazonicus | reverse complement strand
ATGCCACACGTTGATGCTGGAGCACAGGATGCTCTCCACTGCACACCTGTAGAAGGAGGTGAGGACTGAGCTTCTCATACCAGCTCGTTTCAGCCGCCTGAGGAAGTAGAGTCTCTGATGAGCTTTCTTGAGCAGGCTTTATTCAAATTCAAAAATACATGTTGTTGTAGCTCATCACATCCTGGTTTCATTGAGATGCTGATGGCTGTGGGCAGGAAGTATCTCTTGTAGCAGTCTGTCTTACAGCAGATTTGAAGAAACCAGCTGCAGATGTTGATCCGTCCACTTGGACCCGGCGGGTCTGTCGGTCCTCCTGGGCAGCAGGACCATCTGAACGCCGGGAAGAACTCCTCCCCGAGCGATGGTCACTCTTCCCAGGAGCCTGTTGAGCCCCTTGTCGCCGCGGACAGGTGCCGGGGTACAATCCCAGTCTTCTTGCCATCATGAGCCATGTTTCCAGCGAGCTCCAGGATTGTGGCAGTCAGGCACTAGAGCACCTCTGCCAGGTAGATGGGAATGTGTCCACAGCACCTCCTTTTCAACTCATTTGGGATTTGGGGCTGCAGTTAAGATTTCATTTGAGCTTTTGAGATGTTAACCAGCTGCTCCTGGTTGTAAAAACACACCTTGTTGTTATGGTTATGCATCATAACAAATGTCCAAAATCCTTCCAACTGCACAGCGTCCAAAACCAGAGGAAGTATTCACCAAAAAATAAATGAATAAATATAATAATTAATAAAAAAATAAAAGATTTACATCCAGAAAAAAAAGAGGAATTAAAGTTTTCAAAAGCAATACCTCAGTATGAATGTAACAGAGCTACTCCAACATGCAGCCACCTTGAGCAGCACAATTTTAGAAAACATATTTATGTTTATGCATTTTGTTTTTTTTGTATCTTATGATTAGGTTTATTCATGTTTTGTGAACCTTGTGATCAGTTCAGTGTTTTCATTGTTTGATCTTTGTTTATTCCTTTGTCCCATCAGCGGCTTCTCCTCAGTTAGTTCCTACTTCTTCAGTCACACACACTCACACCTGCTCCACCTTCATTTAGCACAGCTCTTCTTATCAGTCCGACCTCATGCAGCCTGTCAGTCTTTTCCTCACTCTTCAGCTGAGCATGAGAATCTTACAACATGCCATGTCAGGACCCTGTGTTCTCCTTGTGCCTCACTGTGATCCTCCTCAAACTTGTATATTTTTGCTGCCACAAAAACTCTTTTAGTTTTGTATTAAGATAAGTTTATTTTTAAACTCCTCATGTCAAATCCACATAACCTGATGTGAGGAGGACAGACAAATGTTTTTAGAGCAATAATCACACAACCATGTTATTGTGGATGTTTTGTGTTCTAATGTCAATTCGGGAGATGATAAGAGCCCTAAACCCCAGAGAACCACAGAGAAGATTCAGGAAGAGACACAGAGGTACAGAAGTCTGCCATCAACCCTAACCTCAATGAATCCAGTGACCTGGTGGTGGAATGTGAGGGACACTATGCTAATGCTGTCAAACTTGTCAACCAGGTATCTGTGTGTGCAACAAGCATCATCCACACCCTCAGAGAGAACATGTTCTACTGCTGGAGACACCATCAGCCAGGAGAGGGCTTGTTTGTGTCCAGAGAAAGCAAACATGTTGATTCTGAAGAAAAACTGCTAAGTGAAAAGGTCCTCAGTGTGTATCAGTGAGCATTAGACACTGACGTATCACTGGTTTGCAACTGTTCTTTTGACCTGGAAATTATTTATGTAAGAAAACTGCTTGGAATGGAAAATACCAAAATAAAAAAAAATAAAACTCATGATTTGTACGGTAATGTGTAACTTAAATTTCTTCTTGTTAGAATGAATATTAATTACATAATTGGTAGCGAAAAAAGAACTGTCCAGGAATTGACAACAAAGTGAAGGTACTGGTACTTATTATTTTTTTACATTTTTATTTATTTTAGAAAGGTACCCAGCCCTACACATGAATGGTTTGAGTCATTGGATAAAGCTGGGCATGCTACACTCATACATATTTGATTCACATGCTAACTGTCTTTAAATGTTCTGTGAAGCCTGTGCTCAAGAAAAGAAGTGCATTTTGAGCGAACATATTCAGGTTTGTGTTTTCTGTGCTCAGTCAAACCTCAGTGTGTGTAAAAGCATTGATGGGCATCCCTGGAATCCGGCTGTGCTCCAAGTGTCCAAATCTTGGTGGAACGATTACTTGGTACAAAAAATTCATCCCTGAGAAGTGATGACTTGCAACCTTGATGATGTCAGAAGTGAGAGGCTGGGACGTGCCTTCGTCAAGGATCAAGTTAGACACCTACAGAAGCAGAAGAAAGCACTGGCTGACAGTTCAGGTTTGGATCATCACAATTTAAATTTTAAATTGGCTTGTTTTCAGATTTAAAACTTTTGTTATCTGTTTGAACTTGTGGTACCTGTAAGGGAAGGAGGGTTGGTATGATATCAATGAGCAGCCTGATCGGGCCAACCTTTGTTACCCCATTGGTCGCCTCCAACAGAACAGAGTCATTACAGTATCCTGCAGCCTGATGATCATAGATGATTAATCCCTGATTGAGATCCTCTTGGGTGAAGGATGTTAAAGGGTGCTCCTTGATATCCCCGACAGGGGACTGAAAAAAAAAAAGACTTATTTCTATGTTGATCATTAGGTTGTTTAATCCTGCATCACTGTTTGGGGCTAGCTTTGGATATTATGTACTTTGTATTAGTGGGTGAAAAAGAATGAGAATAATTAAACCTAAATGAGGTTTGAGGGGAAAAAATACATCAGTTCTAATTTTAAAGGAATAAATTTTAGAAAAAAAAAAAAAAACTGTCACATTTATGAGCGGATCTTGTCAGTTTGCAACTAAATCTGATTAGATTAGACCACACAAAATGTCTCTGAAATTTATGGGGATTCACCATTGGTAGAAGCAATAAGAGTATGAAAAGAACAAATTAATATTACCAGGAAAAAAATCTGTACCTTTCCTTTTTAATGCAAGGTTTTGCTGTTAAAAATATCTGATGGTCAAAACCTTTAGATACATTTTTTTTCTTCTTCAAAATAATCAGTTCTCTTTTAGTATAACTCAATATAATTACTTTGTACTTATATTTCAAGAAGAGTGTAAGTTGAACAATTAAACTTGACAGTTGACCAACAGATAAATAAATGAAATATTTCACATCTGTAAGTACAGCACCACCATGTGTCCAGATACAAAACAACAAAGTAAAACTGTTGTGTTCTCTTCATTTACAGAGCAGGACACGTCATCTTTCAAACTCTTCAAAAAGCAAATCTGTTGCGATTTACCTTATGTAGGTGCTGCTTTTCTCCTTTTACATGATGATCCTTTTTGCTAGCGGATGATTTATAAATGATGCCCACTGCAGGAGAGTTCAAGACCGTAAATATCATCTCTGAGGGCTGACTGTCTGGGTGCACCACCTACAGATACAAATATATGTTTTTAAAGAGTGTAGAATCAAATCATGCATCTTGAAGTTGCGATAATGTTTGACATAAATATAATATTTCTACAAATGTGGAGTATTTGGTGCTCACAGAACACAAGATTTGCAGCTTTTAGAAATTCTCTCTTACCTCTAGATGTTCCCTACTTATAGAGACGTTTTGTCCCTCTTCCACCACAACTGGATGGTTGCTTTTCACAGTCGGAGGTCTCTGATGACTCTCCAAGTACACTTTTACAGGCACGCCGATATCCAGGTGTACTTCCCTCCTCCCTCTTTCTGTACGCCTTTCTGTGCTCCTTTCTCTTGCTCTCGCCGTCACGTTGAAAACATCCAACAGCTCGTTGTTTCCACTGTGATGGTACGCTAAGCGCCCTGCCACCAGGTCTCCCTGGGTGAACACTGAAATGGCATCTGTTCCTATTATGGTCTCCCTCTGTCCATCGCTGAAGCAGAGCACTCCATGTTTAGGTGGAATGAAGACCTCAAACGTCACCTCCTGGGGGTCTCGGATGTCAAGGTTGCTGGTGACACTGAGATTAGCAGAAGTCAGGGATGTTATACCACCCTGCTGGACCATTAAACCTGTGCTGTTCTCCACTTGCAGGTACGGATCCTGTGCCATCACCTGCACCATTTAGATACATACAATCAGAAGCAAGTTATTCACAAATATAAATAAAAGTGCTAATATATAGTGTGAACACAGAGGAACAATAGATTCAAGGCTTCATAATGATGCATACCAGGTTCTCTATTTCTCGGCTTTTAAAACTTGTAGTTTTCTTTCAACCTGGTTTTTGGTTTTCATTTTATTGACATTATTGTTCTCCAGTAACCTAATTCCCAGCTGTCCATAAAACTTCCTCTTTGCCTTTCAGTGGCACTATTACACTTGTTTCCCCCCCCCCCCAATTGAATTTTCTTCTCATCAGAGCACTCCTCTACCTCTCCAGACTCTCTTCCACCTGCTTTCTACTCTTACTACAAATGTTTTCTGCAAACATCAAAGTTCACAAGAATTTATGATTTAAATAAATACAAATATGAAGCTTGAAAAATATTTACCTCCAGTAGAGCTGAAACATAATGTTTCCCATCTGTTACGAAAAGCACAAAACGTCCTAAACTCACCCCGCTGTGGATAAACAACAACTTATTCTGGGGGAAGAAACAACAAAAAGCAAAGATTAAGTTTAGTATTATTCATCTTCATAAAGAATTCAATATGTTGTTGAAGAATATGCATACATTTTTATGTACCGTATTTGTCGGACTATAAGGTGCACCAGATTATAAAGTGCATTAAGTGAAACAAAACAGTCAGATAAGTCGAGCTTTATTCAACTCATTCACAATAACCACATAAAATTGGTTCAAGTTCAGTAAGCACAACCAGAATTAATACATAAGGCATACCTAATTTTAAGGCTCACTGTTGATATTTGAGAAAATTTAAATATTTTAAGTGTGCCTTATAGTCTGAAAAATACAGTATAATTTGTGTTATCTGGGATTGAAAACACTTAGGGATTTGGCTTTAAAACTCTGTCAGGATCAACATTTAAGTACTGAATCCAGTGGAGTTAAATGTTTTCTTGGTTGGCAAAGTTATTCATAATCAGGAGACAGACTAACTAATTAACACAAGTGTAAAAAGGTGAGGAGAAAGGGGAAACTGATTAAAACGTGCCTTTTGTCCCCAGTTTCCTACAGTGTATTCTTAATATTTCTAAGCCTTTGGTTTCCAGTTCTAAATCAAATAAAACAACCTGATTTTATCTTGATTTTTAAAAGGCATTACAACAGCTATAGCTAGGAGCAATCATTATTTTATTTTACCATTTATCACCCACTGCCATGAAAGGCAGGCAGTAATGCTGTCTGTCTTTGTGTATGTGTGTGTGTATTTGTCTGTCAGTAAATGATATCCTAAATCACAGGGCAAAAATGAATAAAACTTTCAGACAGTTATAAGTATGTACCGGTACTGTACATCTAAAACTAATTAACTTTTGGCATCAACTGGATTTATGATGGCCAATAGCTAACTGGCCATAGCAAAAACAAACATGGCCATAACTATGACAATCTTATTGGTACTGCAAAGGAATATGCTCTTTTTTTAGGCTTACAACATATTCACCACGTATTGTCTGTCAACAGATCGCACTTGTAAATGAGTCTTCGAGGCTCAATGTGACTTATGAAGGTTGAATGAATGAATGAATGAATGCTATATAACGTATGAAACTGATGAAGCACATATTCAAGAAACTGTGAAGACAATTCACAAAAGTTCATGCTCAATAATTCAGGCACAAATCCAACAATGTTCAGTCAGGTGCCATCTGGATGTTTTTTATTTATTTATTTTGCTGAGACATTTCGTTTGTCATCCAAAGGACTTCTTCAGTCTGAGGAGCCACAAAAAACTGGATTCTCACAAGTACCACACTCCCATAGTGGGGGAAATAAAAAACAAAACCAAAAAAAGATCAGTTTACTGGTGATAAGGTGGTTTCTGGAGCCCGCCCTCTCCCCCATCAACTCCTCTGAGGCAGTCATGCCAAAATGGTGAAAAATTGTGAAGACAGTTAAATTACACAATCGAATCTTAATTTCTACAAGATTCTACCATAACCACTGTTTTTAGTTGGACGATGGACGTTGCTCACCAATATTCACAAATTTACTATATCCATATATTGGACCATCATATTTCTTTACAGATAAATGTAAACGCTGACCTGCTCAATGTCACGCTGCGTGAACTCGTACACCCGATGACTGGGATCACTGGCCAGCACCAACTCCCCCATCGGAATCCCCCTCCGTGTGTAGACCAGCCAGCTGTCCTCAAAGTCGGAGTCATCGTCACGGTAGCATAGATCATTTAATGTCACCAGCCTTTGTCCATCACGAGCCACATGGAAAATTTGATCCACAACCCTAACAGGTCGCTGATCATTGACGAGCTGTATAGAAATATTAAAGACTTGTTCTTCTGTGGTCATGTCCTCTTTCTTGTTTGCGTGTTTGTGCGGTTTCAAAACAATAATTTGAAACGTAAAGCGATCCTGCTTGGTCTCACTGTCATCGTGAACATACATGATCCGCTCCTCGTTGATATCTTGATTTGTGAACTTCACAACATTGTCATTGATTGAAGTTGAGTTGGACAGGTTGATCTTTCGTATCTGCCCATACTTCGGGCTCACTGTGACGTTGTAATAGATCTCCAGAGTACTCGCTGTGTGAGTGAACAAGACGTCTTTAGTAATGACTTTGCTTGCGCCTTCCAAGATGGAAAGACCTTTGTTCACGATGGTGATGGCAGTCGACTCAGCTTTGATGTTGATTCTGAAGTCGTATGGTGTGGAGGTGGCGTGCAACGAAAACACCTGAAAGCTGAAGGAGTCTCGTGTGTCATCGTGCAGCCTGTTGAAGAGTTCGTACTTCACCAAACCATCCGTGATGTTCTTCTGGCTAAAGGTTGAGTTCCGTTGCAGAACCTTTCGGTTGAGGAACAGCTGCCCTTTCTTTGGTACTGTCAGGAGCCGGAAGAAGATATTGCCCTCGCTGAGTTTAACACCCTTAGAAATCACATGGAGGTCTTCAGGAGTAAGAACAGCAGTCTCAAGGCCGTTGATTTCCATCCTGCTTCTTGTCACCTTCAACTGAACCCACTGCACCTCTATGGGGAATACAACCTCCTCTTTGGGTTGAGCGTTAATGATAACCCTACATTTGAAGTAATCAGTGATGTTTTGAGTCTGGATGCCATGGTAGGTGCTTACATATCGGATCTTTTTCCTTTCTAAAAGTTTCTGTGAGAAGAAGGTAGTTGACTTCCAGTCGCCGCTTGAGTGTAGCCTCTGAATCTCACCATATTTTGGCAACTCTGTGACATCATACCAGATATCTACAGTGTTATCTGCCACATTAACCCTTACTGCAAGGTGACCAGTGGTAATAATAGCCGTTTCGCCTTGGTTCACCTCTAGTCCAGTATTGTTCACCAATCGGTATTCAAGTTTTACAGCAATAATCCTTAAAACTACTGTGTTGCTCACCTGGGAAGATGAAAAGACACAACATATGTGGGTGAAAACCAACAAAAAGACAAAAAAAAAAAGAGCTGAGAAAAGGTAAGCAATGGAAATGGAAGAGCATAGCTAAATTGTAAACGGACTGTACTTATATGGCGCCTTTCTGTCTAAGCTCTTAACACTAATTTACCCATTCATACAGCACTCTACTAGATCTCTACAAAGCTAATTGAACAAATCACACTAAAGAGCTTAATCAGTGCTTTAGATCACATTCATACACCGATGGGACACACATCGGAGGCTTCAGTGTCTTGCCCAGGGACACTTCAGCATGTGACTGCTGGTGATTCGAACCCTCAAGTCTTGCATTGGAGGACGACTGCTCTAACCACTCAGCCACAGCTGCCCAAATAGATATATGGTGAGCAAAGAAATAAAATAATGAGAAAATAGCAATTTGACCCTAAACAGAATCAGTTTTAAAATAATACACATTTCGCTTTACTGGCTAAGAGTTCTGTGTTTATTGCATTTTTTAAAAAGCCAATATTTGACTCACCCTTTGCCCGTCACTGACCCTGAGTGCCAGCCTGGAGGCAGAAACCCCTGTGTGCACAAAGCTAATCTTACCCTCCTGCAGATCGTTTAGAGAGAACAAGTTGATAACCCTGGGAAAAAAAAGGCACATTTGACATTTCACTCTTTATCTCCTCTTTCTGCCTAAACACGTACTTATCATGCAACTAAACTATGCTCTCAGCATTTACAATACATGTAGAATATAAAGCTCTCCAAGAAGATTTTCAAGGATCTATCAGTTACATCAGCCACAGCACCCACCTGCCAGGGTAATCATGGTGCTCAAGGTACCCAGCTTGAGCGTTGAGGTTACCCATGGAGCTGAAAAACAGCTCTTCAGAACTGCTGTCTGGGTCTGACACACTCAGCACATCTGTCGTCAACTGAGATCAATGTGAATTCATCAATCAACACAAAAATAACATTTTAAAAAATTGCATCATTCGCACATTCTGCAACGCGTACCTTTCGTTTGGACTTCTCCAGCAGAGTGAAAATGTTTCCCTGAGGCAAGCTGAGGACAGGAGCATCATTAACAGGGCTTATGCTGATATCAAATCGGTGCAGACGATTGTCCTTCAGAAACATTGGAAGCTCCTTCTTATTGCTGGAGAAAACTGAAAATGTAAAGAAGTCACTCGTGCCCTCTGAACCACTGTGGACGTACATGACCCGTCCCTGCTTCAAGTCCAGCAGACTGAACGTCCAATCCTTTTCCTCTGCGCCCACTGTAATATTTATCTCCTGCTTTTCATCAGGCAACCTATCTGGATTTGGGCCGAGGTTCAGACGGAGCTGGCCGTGAACCGGATGCTCCTCAACGCGGAACACCAACTGGGATGGAGAGATCCCAAGTTTACGGAAATCCAGACTCACCTGCAAACAGAAATAAATGTCAAACAATGCACAAGACAAATCCAACACAAAATACAAGCAAAACATTAAAAAGTTTTACCTTTAAATGTTTGGGTTCCAGCAGGGCCTGGCCTCCTTCGGCTACCTCCAGTGTTCGTATCAACAAAACAGTCTGGCTGACGTCTTGTGTGGCTGTTGGATCAAACTCAGGCGGGTCTGTTGGGTTTAAGATAATCACTGTCTTTGGAGCTTGCCCTATGCTACAGCCCACAGTAACGTCTTTGGTGACTATGGCATGAGGTAAGCCAGTTTTCTGAGAGTTTACTCGAATATTTCGTAGGCATCCTTTAAAGGAGCCTTCTCCGCTTCCTTTTACTGGCACAAAAGGCAATCCTGCATTTTCCAGTGCATCAGCATTTAATCCTCCAAGAAAAAAAGCCCCATGGAGTTGGATGCCCTGAAGCTCCTGACTCAGGCTGGCTTTCACCAACTCCTTACCTACCTTCAGTTGGACACTATGAGGCAGCAAGTGCAGCTGGATGGTGTGCCAGGACTGGTTGCTGTGGACACGTGTCAAGGAATGCAACTCAGTTTTACTCTCTCTTCCATTTCCAACTGAAGCCACTAGGTGACCATCTCTTATCTCAATGGCTACAAACTCCCCCTCACTTCCAGGGCTATACAAGACCATGCCGTTTTCTTCTTTTGTGGAGGTGCACAGTTCACATTCAAATGTCCCCTCTTGAAGTACTTCCCACCGTGGGAGCAAAATAAAGGCTTTAGAGCTGAAAAAATTCACAGGATCTTCTTCTGTTGCTGAAAACTGTGGACTACAACCCATAGATACCTCGTGGATGCGTTTGTATTCAGATTTCTGCTTGAGATTGGACAGTAGGTTGTGATCATTGAAGACAAATTCATCCATGCAACCTCTAAACCCAGTTGTGATATTTCGAAGGTACGGGTGGTTCAGTTCGGCGGTCCCACCAACGAGGAGCCCATCTTCAACACTGAGCTCCAGATCTGGTCCTGGCATTTGTAGATTTGTGTGAGAGGTTCGGTCCACTATCATGCTGATATTGTGGTGTGTGTGGTTGAGGTCCACTGTGTGCCACACAAGATCATTGAGCTGGATGCCCTTTTCTGAGTGCAGCAAACGCTCACCTGAGCCCAGGTTTAGGCGCACCTGACATGTGAGGGTGGAGACGAGAAGGAAAAGGGTAAAAGGTGAAGACACATGGGATTTCTTATTCATGCACAGCTTAATATTATTATTATAACCTTACATAAACTACAAATTTTAGATAAAATAATACAAAACAGTCAACACAACTGTGGTTGTCTCCTTTAATCTCAGTCATGAAGGAACTTGTTGTGAATTGAAGCCAATGCCAGGGGGGTTACTTTTTTCCTTTAGTCAAGAAATCTGACACCATGATGCATGCCTTCTTTCTGACTTGCCTCTGGATTGTAAAAACCAACATATCTCAGCTAAATGTTTGGCTGCAATGTCCCAAGGCATTTTTTTTTTCTTTCCTTGCATGTGTGAAGCATTCCTTATGGAAGATTCTAACAGCTCTATAGTCCTAATACTAACATTGACATTGATTTTATTTCACCCAAACAAAAAAATGTTACATCTCTTGTTTTCCTGTTTCCATCCAAAAGCAGTCAGTTACTTTCTCTGTGTCTTAAATGATCGAATCTTACCTGCAGATGTCCAGAGATCAGCTCCAAAAGCCAAAAGTCTCTGCTTCCTGCAGCTAAAAACAGCAGCCCAGACTGGCTGGAGGTTTGAAATCGTACATGGATTAACGTCTGAATGGACGTCTCCACTGTCCGCAGGTGAATGTAGCTTCTGCCATAGAAAGAAACTGCACAACAGAAAAGGAACGTAGAGGAAACATTTAATCCAAAGATATGGTTAGAAAGATAAACTTTATATGTGTGTTCATTAGAATGTTTAGATGAAAACAAAGCAGCTTTCTATAAACTAAATGTTTAAAAAATGCTTATGGTGGTATCATACCACCTTGGTGATGATCACTAAGCCTGTCACGATAAACAATAAATCAATTTATCGCATGATAAATGAAAATTATCGACCTCGTTTTCATTTATCAGCATTATCGTTTCTTCATGTCTCTTTCTACTGAAAACACTGGATGACATAAAGATCAACTCCAGTGCTCTTCACTGACCCCCTCCTTTTCTCCTTTTCTCTTTAAAATCCATTTTAATTGTCCAAAATCGCATTTTTGTATCATTAAAAGTAGCTAAGCTGAGAAGCTAAGCTACGAGCTAAGCTAACAAGCCGACTTCGGGGAAAAAACTCTGTCCTGTCAAAGCTCCAAAATTCACAGTTGAAACCCGTGCCTTCATGTAAACAGTTGTTTTTTCTCTACAAAAATAAGCCGAGAACTTGTCTACTGATTTTCTTAAAAGCTTTGTGTGAAAAATGCTGTGCTAAAGAGCTCAAATCACACCGAGCGTCCACCATTTTGAGAACCAAAGAGAGAGGGGGCCTCCCTCCCATTTTTCTCAGAGACACGCTGCTCGCTCCCTCACTATCCAGCCTTCGGTTCAAACAGTCTTGTACTGTCATCTGTGTAGAACAAATGAACAAACATTTCTTTGTAAATCTGACAATAATTACTAATTATTGTCAAATTTCTAACAATATTATTGTTTATCGCAATAATTTCTGAGACAATTAATCGCCCAGCAAAATTTGTTAACAAGACAGACCTAATGATTACTCGCTAATTTGCTAATCCGTTAATCTGATGTGACTGATTTGTCAATGTGGTGTCTATTCTGCACTTAGCAGCTTTTATCTGAATTCAATTAATGGCTGTTAATGGATTCCATGCGCTGATGCTCATTAGACTTTACCGTTTGACCCAGATGACAAAAACTGGCCTTTTACGCGTACAAAATGTAACATCAATTGTCCGAGATTTGGTGCTGCTTTTCAGTCTACATGCTGTGAAATTAGAGGAGAATAAATGTACATATAAATGAGCATTTTATTCATGCAATGCAAACTTTTCCATAAGATTGTTTAATGTGTTTGACATTGTGTGTATATGCTAACACAGACACGCTAATATTTCCCAGGTTAGGTTACATCATCTTTTACAAGCTAACATGTTGTTGTTGTCAAAATGAGTCTGGACCTAGTGACTGCACTATTCCAAGCATCATACATGTTATCATTCCTAACGATTTGAACCATATTAGCACCAAATGCACTGACAACACATATATAGCTGACACATGGTGTTTTCAGTCTTGACAGATGTGGAAAATCTGTTTTAAACAGTACATGTGGAGCATACTGGCATTTACTGAAGCCAATGTGCCTTTCCATTAAGTGTGAATGATAAAAAGAGTAAAGTTGTCTTTATTTCCATTGATTTGACCTACAAAACAGTGGTAATGGAGCACTCCGTCCAGACGAGGGTCCATTTGTGGAAAGATAAAACATATACAGCAAATAGAGGTCAGAGAGATCCATCTGTGTGTGTCCGTGTGAGTTTGTGGCATAAAGCTCACAAACAAAAGGTACAGCAGTAAATGCATCAAAGTAATTGTTTTTATGACTCAACTAATGAAGTAGAAAAACAAAAACTACAGTATATTTAGCCTAGCTGTAACTATACTGTATTAAATCTTCAGCGTTATCATTAAATTGGAGACGAAAATAAAGCCAAAGATTTTGAGTAATTAATTGTGAAAAGTTCTCCCATGAGCAGTTCTACAACACAGCAAAATAAGTAAAGATTTCTTTGTTCCCACTTGGCACAATCCAGACTTTTATCTGAAGAAAACAATTCTATCTGCCACAGTTTTCACTTTCTAAAATACAGATTTTTATCATGATAATTGCTTCAGCGTTAAAATCAATTTCATTTTATTTTTGTGATTAGGAACCATTTATGATTTAGAGTTAGACATAAACATCTTGATCACCAACATTTATTAGGTTGAAAAATAACAACAAAAAAAAAAACTCAATTTTTTGTTGTAAGTTTTGAAAATAGACAAACTTTATACACAATTCTTTATAATTCCTACTTCTGGTTACTGACTGGAAATCCTAAAATTAATGAATAAAGCTGTTAAGTGAGAAGGACTCCATCAGCAGGTTGGTCCAGCATGCTGCTCCTCATAAAGCCCATAAACCCATGGTCATTATAACCCATGTGCGTCCTAATCTGCCTGTATGATACCAGCACAGTGGATTATTAGTAATCTTCCTGCAGACACCTTGAATGAGGGTGTGTGCCATTTATTAACCTTTATTTAACCAGGCAAATCCCACTGAGATCACATATCTCTTTTGCAAGGGAGGCCTGGGTCTGAAAGGCAGCCCAACATGCATGTTTTTAACTTGCTGTTCACGTGCGATAAGACAATTGAGGCAATATTCAAGGTCTCTTTCTTTATATATATGTTCAAACAAAACATATACAGTATAAGCTTTTTGTCTTTGCAGACCAAATAGTTGTTGAGTGGCAAAGAGTGTAGAATGATCTTGCTGATGCTATTTCAATTTTGTGATACTTTTAAGGAATTGTTCCAATAAGCAGTGGAGCATCATATCAACCAAACACCTCACTGTGTCAAAACAGGGCCAAGTATAATCCATAATGTTGCCATATGTTCACAATACTGGATTAAACAATGAGCTCCACCTGTCAAGACAACACCAACATCTATGTCGCCTTTATCTTGGAGCAGATTTTAATTCAGTTGGATTTTACTTTGGTATAAAAAGTATGCATGGCAAATGTCCTTAATGCATGCAAACAACAAATGTTTTGGCAACCTGATGTTGCAGCAATATAAATACAGTGCAGTTTGACATATGTTTTTAAAATATCACATGATAATGAGTGTTGTTGTTGTTTTCTCTCTCTGCAACCTTACCTCCATGAACGTGCCCAGAAATCAGCAGGACAATGATGAGGTCAGCCAAAAGCCTTCCCATTGTGGATGAGCTTCTTTTTATCTAATCAACTGTAGAGCAACATCTGGTTGCCCGATTCTGCAGTCCATGCACAGCACTCTGCATGTCACTCCCCTCAGCGGCAACTTCCAAACAGTTTGGATTTGTTGTAGAACTCTGAAAGCATCTATCTACCTGAGCAGAGCAGCCAAACTGAAGCTCCTCCCATCGAACCCAGGAGGTTGCAGTACCCAACATGTGCACAGGGGGGCGGTGTTAAAGCGCATACAGGAGAAGAGGAGTGTGAAGTCGATTCATTTCAAAGAGCCTGAAACTGGATGAGTGATGTTCAGTGATGGAGAAAGTACTCAAACACTGTACTTAAGTAAAAGTACAAATAAACTGACAAAAATGTACTCTAGTAAAAGTAGAAGTACCATATTAATATTTTTACTTAAGTAAAAGTAAATAAGTACTTGCTTTTAAAAATAC
>JAVCKU010000037.1:18456687-18467131 GCA_032273985.1 Hypsolebias coamazonicus | reverse complement strand
CAGGGTACAGATCCCCCATGATAAATGAGGGACTACTGTAAACAATCCATACGGCTCACTCTGGTATCCGCCTCACTAAAACTTCCACATCAGCAATGGGGAAAGAAAGGTCATCTTGAATCAGATTTACTCCAAAAGATAATTATCATGTTTCTGTATTGATTACTCTGAGAGTTTCATTAAACTCTTTCTACCTTTTCATAAGAAACTGTGCTAACAGAATGCAAAAGAAATGTATACAGAAGCAGGGAATTGCATAATCACTTCCTTTTAATGGTGGCAACATTTAACCCAAATGCAACATACAGTATTATCATACCTGCCTTAATGTTTACTACGTAATATATTAGGGTTTAAATTTTTTTGATCATGTTTAAAGAAAAGCTTTGAGCTGTAAGTTTGGTTTGTTTTGGCTTCCTGCTCTTTACTGGAATGACTTTTCTAAAGAAATTAAACCATTTCATCTCTCCTTCAACATTACAAAGAACCATGTGGTCACAAATCAACATTAGACAATTAATGGCAGAAGTCCACAGTCTGAAGAAGGATTTATGCTGCCAATACTTATTTAAATTAAACAGCTAGCTCCTGAACTTCCAGTGGCATGTTGCCCAGATCCCCCATTAATCACTGACTCACACCTTTATAGTGTATGGATAAAGCTGAAAACATGAGTGAGACGTTTGAAAATCAACATGAGTGTATTTAGCAAGTTTATATCTTTCACCAGTTTCTGTTATGTAAGTGGCTAAAAAAAATAATAAAATAAAAACCAGTTTGCACAAGTTTGTAGTAAACCTTTTGTGCGTACACCACCGAGCTGGAGGGAACATGGCTTGTTTCCTGTTTTGTCATGGTCAGACCCCTCCCTCTTCTGTTTCCTTCTCTGGGATTTGACTGTGCACCTGCACCTTCGGGCCAACTCTTTCGTCTGCTTATTTCCAACCAAATGGACACTGAGTTTATCAGCTGTGGAGAAACAATACAGCTGCTTGGTGAAAATATGTTTGTTTGTCACTGACTCTCAGCAGCACACAATAGAAAGTCCAGGATGCCCTCAGATTCCTTTACATTCTTCTTGGGTTATGTTGACAATTTATATTTGGATATAACAATGAATGTGATGTTATATCCATCTTATTATGTAGAAGAATGTGAAAAATGCAAGCCTCTTTCGACTTAAAAATTTGGATTCTTGGTCATAGAAAAGGAGTACATTGTAAACAAGATGCCATTTTTTTCTTTTGATTATTTTACTCAAATTCTGAAATTGTGTGACATTTACTAAGTTGTGTAAGTCTGTTACATTAAATGCTAAGTTAAAAAAAAAAAAAAAAAAAAAAAAAAAAAAAAAACTGTAAGCCACTATAACACCATGATTGAACTCCACAAAAATGGACATACATTTTCCATAGCCTAGTTTAAAATGTAGTGGTTTCATAAAAAAAGGCGGGAAAATTGTAAAATGATTTCAAGTCTACCAAATTTGTTATAATCATCATCTTGTATCCTCCTAATTATTTTTAAACATCCATAAACATGGCATTCTATCATCCAAACTGTACATTACTAAACATTCAAAAATACAGACAAATTGTGAGGTAGCATAACAAATAGCAATTTCACCATAAAAGGCGGGAAAATTGTAAAATGACTTCAAGGCCACAGAATTTGTTCTAATTATCAGCTTTCATCCTCCTAATTCTTTTAAACATCCACAGTATGTAAACATGTTATACTATCATCCATACTATAATTACTAAACATTCACAAATAGACACATTTCTAGGTAGCATAAAATATAGTGATTTCACCATAAAAGGCGGGAAGATTGTAAAAATTACTTAAAGGCTACAGATTTTTTGTTTTATAATTATCAGCTTGCATCCTTCTAATTATTGCAAAAATCTACAGTATGTAAACATGACATACTATCATCCTTACTAAACATTCACAAATACAGACACATTTCTAGGTAGCATAAAATATAGCAATTTCACGAGAAAAGGCGGGAAAATTGTAAAATGACTTCAAAGTTACATAAGTTGTTGTAATCATCAACTCACGTCCCCCTTATTCTTTTAAACATCCACAGCATGTAAACACGACATACTATAATCCAAACTGCACATTCCTAAACATTCACAAAAGACACATTTAGCATAAAATGTAACAATTTCACCATAAAAGCTGGAAAATTGTAAAATGACTTCAAGTCCTATTTAAAATGATCATCTTCTTTATTCTTCTATACATCTTTATTATGTAAATATGGCATTTTTGTCACTTGCATTAGATAAAAATGTCACAAATTTTAGGAACACAACTGCATGTTAGTATCCATGATCCACTCAGTAAAAATTATTCTTTTAAATATTTAGTGCATTCTAAAATACACATTGATCTTTCTCAAAGATTTTTAAACTCAAACCATAAGTTGTGATGATTTAATAATAATAAAAACAATATCCCAACAGTTTAAGCCTTTTGATGTTTAGTGTTTTTAAAATGAGATTAAGGTTTCATTTAAAAAGCATTGTTATAGTACAAAAATACTGTATTGTCAGAACTGAACTGTCGGGGATTTTTCCAACCACATCAAAAGGATTAATTTCAGTAGGACTGCAAATAAATTTAGCTCAATTGTGTTTTTTTTATTTTTTATAGGTGGAGTCTTAACATCCTGATTGTAGCTTGAACCTATATTAAGTTCATCATAGTTAAAATAGCAGCTTTAAGATGTGCTACTCTAAATGGTAATGTGAATTATTTAAGCTGATAATTACCCTCCACCTCCACCTTATTTAACACAGAAAACAGTTCTTAAAACTGGCTTTAAATTGTAAGTTTAGACACCTTATTAGGAGAAAATTGTCTCAAAGCATTTGATTCAGAATGTCTTTGTATTATTTTCTCATGAAAAATGATAGTTTGACAACAAAACAGTGCTTCTGCACCAATAAGATGGCTTTCAATGCACAAAACATTGACATTGATCAGTTTAAATATGGTACATCTCTCAAGTTTTGATGATTTTCTTCCCTGTCTCACTAAAATAAGGCTGGTCTAAAAAAAAATCTGCTGGACGTCTTCAAATCTACTTGATGAGTAAAGTATTGCATCATTGTATATTAGAATTGAAAGCACAGACAAGCGTCTTTAGAAACCTGCCACTTTATTTTGGACATGGAGCACATTGCACACAGACTTACACACTTTATCCAAACACATTCCCTCTCACCATACCCAGTGCCACATCTGCAGACAGTGTAGGAGTGGTTTACAGTAAAACCACCGGAGCTCCAGCGAAATTACAGAAGTAAATCAAAACACTTGCAGTCTGTGCTCAGTCCCAGATGTATCTTTTACTTTTGGTTTTAGTATGAGTGTGGGCAGCTCACATCCCACCCCCTCTGTCGGGTTGAAGCTTTATTGGGAGGATTGAAAGGCAAAAAAGTGGGCATTTCATACAGAGACAGAGCTGAAAGTGGAAAGAGGATTGATTACCGGTACCTACTGTGCTTTTAAGGGGAGAAGGTTACATGATGACACTTTGTAAATATTTACGTTTCCTGGGTTGTTGTCAGCTTTAATTAGACAGTAAATTGAGATGTAGGCGAGGAGATAATTGAGGCCAAGAGAGATGAGGAGAAAGACTGAGATGATAGATCTGAACTTCTTTATAGTTCACATACATAGTGCAAACACAGATACGTTTTACCCACATAAGATGTTAAGGTTTAAGAAGTTGTGTCCTGGCAGTAAAAACAAAATGTCAGTAATTTGCATGCTTTGCATCTGCAGGTTTTGGCAGAACTTTGAAATTTCCTTTGACTTTTAAAAGTCAATATGAAAGGAACAATTTAGTTTTTTTTTTTTTAAGTTTGGTTCTGTGGAAAGGGTATAGCGATAATAGCTTCCCTGTTATAGGTAGCTCTTTGCATGTCCTCAGTTTGGGAAATGGAAAACAGCTGGTACGTAGTGCTTAATGTCATTTTGATCAGACTTAAACTTTATTTCTCCAAACTGAGGTTGTTCACAGAGCTAGGTAAGATTCTTCATAACAACCTACAGGTATGTATGTGTTGATGATGACTCTCAGCTACTGTACTTGCCGCCGTACATGTCGCACCATCGTATAAGTCATATCAGTCCAAATTATGTCTAATAACGTGGAAAAATATATTAATACATCGCTTTGCCATATAAGTCGCATCTATTATGCGTCACTGCTGATGCGTCGTGTTTGTTATGCATCACCGCTGATAACCTGGAAAAGTGGGACAGTGTTGTGCCAAAAATCGATTGGCTGCCAAATGGCGGCCGCGGGAGCGTGCACAGGGGGACTTTAACAATAATTTAACAGGATTAACACTTAACAACAATTCTTTGTTTGCTTGAAATTATAGCAAAGGTGTGTCTCAGTTGAACTTGCCCTTAATAAATGCACTTTGACGGTCAAATCAGCTGCATTTCGCCTGAGCGGTGCAGTGAAATGCAGCCTCTAGTGGCTGAAAATGGTAGTGTTCAATATTTTCCATGTCATAATGAATGAAATTTTCAGATCTCAGCCAAAAATTGGGTTATGAATATGGGGGAAAAAAACATGCTTATTTTATGTAAAAAGAAAGTGACTCATACAGTGAAAATCACGGTACTACCACACCAAATTTTATTTGAATATCTTCAGAAATTATTGATTTATAACTATGTTTGTGTTGGTTAAAGACGAATAGCTGAGGAAAGGGGGTTGACTTAAAAATTAATCAGTTATAGATATCAATCCAAGGATTACTTTCTGTTAGTTTTATTCAAATCTGTCCAATTATTTGTTAGTTGTTTTGCTAATGACAAACCAACACAGGCATAAATACACAGGTAGCAACATTATAGCTTTGTCTATATATAGGCAACGGAAATGTGCTTGTTTTGTTTCCAAAGATAATCAAAGAAGCTATGCACACTAAAATGTGGGTCATTTATGTCAAACTGAGTGCAAACCTCCAGTCCTCAGAGGATATCTGTGTGTTTGACATGGAAGTGAAGGGTGCATGCAGGAAACAGGCCGTCTGTCTTTCTACCATCCATCACAGAACTCCTACACAAAGACACAGAAAGGATAAACTAGGAGGACAGAGAATATTAAGAACAAGGAGTCTGGATTTTCTTGGCAAATTCACTTTGATTTTTACAGCTACTTTAAAGTTCAAGTAGCTGAGTCATTTGGATAATGGATTTTCACCAAAGGCACTCTGCTTCATTTGTTTATTTATTTATTTTACTTTTAGTCTGAGTTATATAACCAGGTGACAGCAATAGTTCTCTCTCTTGATGATGTAGTTAAGTAGAAGTGAGAACTCAGTCCATGCCAAATAGGAAACGGCAGGAACAACAAAAATGAGGGGAATAAAGGGACAACTGTTATGATCTGATACAAAATGATTATTCTGTTTGTTTCAGGCATGCTCATCCATTTGCAACAGTGCCTGGCAGCAGGAGAAAGCACACACAGATGACGAGTGACGTTTGAACCTTAGTCATCGATTATAGAACCAAACACCTGCTTTCCCCTGTCGTTTCACAGAATAAAAGGGTGCAACGCAAAATTAAATTAAAAAAGTCATTTTTATATGATGTAAATAGCTAATAGGGAAGCCACTAAAAATAGGTTTTGTCATTAAATGCTGCCCCTTTTGTCATCTAAAAAGTTGAGGTTTACAGTAAAACATATCAATTCATGTAAAAACAATATATTTAAAAATTAAAGGCCTAGCAGTTCTTAAACAAATGCATAACTAGCTGCCTTTTGTGTAGCTATGGGCTAAAATCATCTTGTGCTCAGAAAGGAGCTGCTCATAAAAAAACAACATGAACAATCTCATGCACTATTGTTGGACTTCTTGTTGACTGTTAATGCATAAAGTATGTTTTGGGGATGACTCTCAGCTACTGCCATACTAAATTTTAGCTCAATACATATAATTATAACCGAGATTCAATTCAGTTCTGTTCAAGCCAAATATACTTTATTAATCCCAAAGGGAAATTACATGATGTTGTAACTTGTTATCCTCGTTTCTTTGAGATGTTATAGATAATGATGGCTGTAGGCAGGAAGGATCTCTTGTAAAGGTCAGTTCCACAGTGGATCCAAAGAAACTGGCTGCAGATGCCATCCGATCCATCCACCCAGACTCAGCTGGCCTCTCAGTTCCCCCGGGCTGCAGGATCGCCTGAATGCCGGGCAGAACTCCTCCCTGAGCAATGGTCACTCCTCCCAGTGACCATTGCTTCATTGCTGCGGACAGTCGGCTGCAGGTGCCTGGGAACAATCCCGGTCCTTCCACTGTCATCAGCCGTGTTTCCTGCCAGTGGTCAGACACTCGAGCACAGCTGGCAGGGAGACGGGAATGCATCTACGGCACCTCCTTTTCAACTCATTTGCAATTTGGGGCTGTAGTTGAGATATTATTTGAGCATTGAGATGGTAATCAGCAGCTCCCGGTTGTAGAAAACCACCTTGTTGTCATGGTTACGCATCACAACAAATGACCAAAAGTAAAAAAGTTTATGTAAAAAGCCTTCCAGCTGCACAGCATCTGACACCAGAGGAAACAATCATCCAAAATATGTGATTTTCACCCAGAAAAAAAAGGAATAGAAGTATCCAAAAGCAAGATATAGACATTTATTTGTTCATTAAGATTGATTAGCTGAGGCAGCCATCTTAAATGTGGTTGACACTGAAAGTTTTTTTAGTTGTAGAGGGACTTTGAATGATTACCTTTCAAGAGTTTCGTTAGAATTAGTCAATTGGTTCTCAAGATATTTGTTACCGATACAAACAAACACACTAATAGACTTTTTGCAGCAGACAGTAATGAGAATGTAAAATGGTGCTGCATGCACGAGTTTTGTTTTTGTTTTATTTCATAAAATATGAATATTGGATTAATTTTGTGACTCATATGAAGAAGCCAAAACGTTCTCTAAAATTGTTCTGATATCTGCCGAGTTTGCTGCAAAAGGTTAAAAAATTACAACCAAAAAACATGTTTTTCTCCTCCACTATCTGCTTTGAATAACGCCTTCCATGGAAAAATGAGAGCAGCGAAAGATGTTTACATGTTTTCGCTCTGCCGCAGTTTGTGACCTTTTCCCCTGCAAAGTGAAAAACACAGATTATTGCTCTCATATTGTCTCCAGACAGGGTCAGGGGGCTTCCAGTAGCTGAGTCAGACCTCTTACTGGAAGATCTGCGTCACACGCCTCTTCCTCCTCATCCTCTCTCCACATTTAACCCACATCAGGCTCACTTGTCCAGTTTCTGCATCTTAATTCAGAAACCATCAGCTGTTAAAAGGAAAACAAGCCACGACAACTTGTAGCACAACAAGATTATCGGCTCTACTAAAGCTCCCCTCTCCCTCGGCTCTAAAGACTCATTATGCCCCCTCTCCTATCCCCAAACTACCCCCCTCCTTTTCCCCTAACTCGAATGATCTCACCCAGCTGTCACTTTGTAACCCCATCCACACTCGCTGCAGCACACATTTTCTGCTGGCGGCTGACATCATATGTTTGGTCTGTGTCACCGTTTCCCTGAAATACAAAATACAAAAACAGACACAAGTTTCTGGGCCAAAATATTTAGGACATTGATTTATTGTTGCTAGAAACAAACGCCACTATGCCCATTTATAATTTATTTGTTATAAGGACTTCCCTGAAAAATGTATTCAGATTTATTAGTCAAACTTAAACTTTTTGATTTTTCTGCTTTTAAAACCAAGGCAATAAAAAAGTATATTGAGAAGTGTTAAAGTCATAATATTTTAATTCAGACTATAATCGTCTTTTGCATAGAAGGAACCGAAATGTTGGCATTTTGATAAAACCTTCTAATTGTCATGGTTGATCTGTAATGATATGAGTAATTTAGCTCACGATCAAGCTGAAGCCATTTTTGTGTTTATGTCCGTTACTGTACTTGTAGCTGCCATCTTGTATTTCGTTGACTCTGAAACAATTGCAGCTATACCCAGATATAAGGACTTAAGAGAACCACCAAGACTCCAATAAGGTTTACGTACAGGGATGCACGATATTGAATTTCTGGCTGATATCCGATATGCTGATATGTTAAAACTTATTTGGCCGATAACTGATACTGATACCAATATTTTTAATACACTTTCCTTTGTCAGAACATAGCCCTCTTATTTAGGCTTATTTGCTACAAAAATTGTATAACAGCTGTGAGAGCAGGTGACATATAATCAGTAACAGCCATATGATGTGCATAGCACTTTAACTTATATTAAATGAAAAGTGTTAAATGTTATTTATTAGCATTAGTCCGCTGCGATGCTGTCTCACTTGTGGAGGTTTGTTCCAGGTTCCTAGATGCAGTGTGGGATCCTCTGCACTCTTGTGCATGAAGGACAGCCTTTTTAAGTTCAAAGTTTTTGTCTATCCATTGTGCCGTAAGACTAATCATGCTAACAAGGCTAACACGACGTCCAAATGTCTGTGGTAAAACTCACCCAAGTGTTATCGGCTGTTAGCTTCTCAATGACGTCGTAAGTGACGGCTTGTATCTCGGGTAAGTTTACGTTGGGAAAAATATCTCTGACTGGGGACGATGTAGCGAGGCTCAACATAGTCCAAAAATCTTCGGAAACTGACATCCTCACAAACATTCCACACCGCAGACATTTTGAATTTTCCTCTCTGCTGTGAGATCAGGTGGGCGCGCATGACGTCATTGCATTGTGCTGGCACTGCAGGCATCCTTGTCACTGGGTTGTCGTACAAAAACAGTGTCTTTTATATCAGTGAGTTATTTTGACGGAATGGCTCATTTCTGATATTGAACTTTAACGCTAATATTGGCAAATACCCATAGCATGCCAATAATATTGTGCATCTCAAACAGAGACAAATCTGTCATGCTCGTTTAGTGCTACATTAGTGCTAGCAGTTGATGACCTGGGGGGTTCTTAGCTAGAGTGTTTGTATTGTGCATACATATAGTGCTACATCAGTGCTGGCAATTATTGATGGGGGCATGGGGGGATTGGTAGGCAGGGTGCTCAATACTGCTGACAGGGCGGGGGAGAAACACTGACTTCAGTTTTTCAAAATGGCTGTAATTGTTCCTTCTCATCATTGTTGTCCCTGTATGGCTTGTAAATGAGATATGGAGAGCCATGAGGAATAACAAGAGTTCACAGTTCTTCTGGACCAGGGATAAATTGTAGCCTTCCCTTCGATTTCTCGGTATGGATATATGCCTCCCTGTGTATTCCTCAGAAGCACTATGCTGATCCTGATCGGCTGGTGGTCGCGACACCGGCATCAGCACTTCTCGCTTGGAGGCATTTCTTGTTCTTTTAACAGGATAGCTTAACTATCCATAGACCAGAGCTAATTTAGCTAACTCTCCTTTGACAAATGCAAGCTGTTGTGGCCTCAGTCTTCACCAAAGATCGGAAAAGCTATCACCTTCGTGAGTGTGTATCGCCTCTGTGTTAGCACACCAGCTAATACAGCTTTCCAATCCCGACTTACACCGCTGTTGGCTCAGACCCTTCTTAGTTAGCAAACCAGTCACTGCAATGGATGTCGCTCCCTCTCACAGCAGAGGAGGTGGCAACTTGGAGGCTCGTCTTCTCGGCTGCAGGAACAAAATCTCAACCTTGACCCGCAGCAGGTGTGCTCGACGTGGCCGGAACACGCCCGCCTGGCAACTGACATTCCCGACTCGTGCCTTGACTGTTCCTGCTTCACTGAAGACTCCCCAAAGAGAGCTAGCATACCAAGCTAGCCTCTACAGCAAGGACCCGTTGTTGTTGCCGAGCGGTGCAAATGTGTGGACGCCAAACTGGTTTTGGGTCTGTTGGTTCTACTTCTGAAGCGTCTGAACCGCCTTCCTGAGGGCTGAAGGTTGAACAGATGGTCCAGAAGGGTCAGAGGCACATTTCCTCATCATAAACTGATCTTAGTTTAAAACTCTAGCATGAAACGCTGCAAGCCACAAGCTAGCCCTGTCACTTTCTCTTAAAAAGCTCACTCAACCGGAGCTTCTGAGCGGTTCGGAGATTTTATGTGACCCATCACTACAATAAACGTGTCAGGAATAAGCCCCGGGATCAACACGAGCATTTCTAGCAGCACACACCTGTCAGCTGCTGAATATGCTGACCATTTATCTTCCACAGGGCACCACTTCAGCCCCATCACTGCCATATAGAGCGCAGGCTAATAGACCCATGATTACAGAGTGCGTCAACCTCTGCTCACCCTGTCAACGCCTCCTCTCAACTCCCTTATCGTAATTTTATCATGAAGTTCCAGATGAAGGGATTCTCTCAGGTTTGGCTGAAGCGAAGGCAAAAAAATAAAAAATAGAAATAGAAATCATTCCCAGTGGTTCATGTGT
>JAVCKU010000037.1:18392658-18404679 GCA_032273985.1 Hypsolebias coamazonicus | reverse complement strand
TGAGAAACATGCTTTAAATGGAATTAAAGTAAGGACATCTAGATGAAATGTTGCTTTTTTGTACACTAGTGTACAATATTTTGGACATTGGTGCGCAAGTATGCGCACACATGCACACACACACTATAGTGTCTCCCCACATTAAAGATGCTTCTGACGCCCATGCTCTGGCAGCAGCATTTTGGATTAACTGAAGACTTTTTAAAGAAGTATTTGGACACCCAGATAATAAACCGTTACAATAGTCCAGTCTAGACGTGACATATGCATGAACCAGTTTTTCTGCATAAGATGTTTCTAATTTTAGCGATTTACGCAGGTGGAAGAAGGCGGTTCTGGTAGCGTTTTTAATGTGGGGGATAAAAGACATGTCCTGATCCAAAATAACACCACAATTTTTAACATTAAAACTGGAGGCCGGATTAATGCCATCTAAGGAGGGTGAAAGACTGAATTTTTTTTTCTCCTAAAATATTTGTTTCTATTTGGATTCAGTATGTAATGGGGAACATTGTCAGCTATAACTACACCAACTTTCAGCTCTATATGTGTAAAAATAGCTGAGTTAAACCACTTAAATGTAGCTATCACACCAACGTTCAGTTTAATATCTATAAAAATGACTGATTTGCAGTATTTTTCTTTTTTTGTAAAGGTATCTTGGATATTTGATTTGCAGCCAGAGTCTATGAAAAATTATCAATAAAAATTGCATATTTGTTAACAAATGATGTCGCCATGGTAACTTGAAATGCCAATAAAAGTAATAGCGCACATCACGGTGCCGAGCCGGCCGTTTTCAATATAACATTTGTCAAGGTACACGCTGCAGTTCGGGCCACGTTATTTATGGAAGAGTTAGATATAAATTTAAGAAACCTTTGTCAGGTGGATAATAATAGGTGCTTCCTAATAATAGTAATAATGATCACTGAGGAATTGAAAACTTATCAGAAATGTAAACAAAATCCTTCTGATGATACTTTTGAATCTTTGCTTCCTAACAAACAAGCTGTCAAGCCCTCTGTATCTGAAACACTTTCCTTCACAATCACAAAATCATCCACAATTCACTTAATCTGTTTTATTTCAATTCAAGTACCAAACATTAAACACATGTGGATGTTAAATGTCAACACTGTAAAAAAAATAAAAAAAAATAAAAAAATTAGGTTACAGAGACTTCTAAAAATACAATCACAGCTGTAATTCAAGTAGAATAACACATCTGAGATGACTAAAATGATTATTTAAAAAAATACAATTTATCTTTTTACCATCAGTCAATCATGTCTACATCTTGTACAATGGAAGCTGTTGACTTCAACATAAACATAATTGTTCTAAACATGATCACAGTTTGAGCAAGAATAGACACAATGGCAACCAGAACCTAAAAAAACAGCAGTGTTATCTTATTTTTAATGACAAAAAATATGAATTAAAGACAAACAAGGCAGCTAAGTTTTAGAAAAATTACCAAACAAGTCTGAGGCATCACCTGTTGCCATTGGATGATTCAGTAAAAACTGACAACATGTCAAAAGCACCAAAACACACCTTTCTTTCTTTTTTTTTTTTTTTAAATGTTCCTGCTGGTTGTTCTTAACAGCAAGAGTATAAGTGCATTTTACCGACCCATTTTCAAAAGGCATGATTTTCTTAATATTCCTTGTTTGTTACGTAAAACCTCTTTCTCCGTCAATGTGATCCTTCTCTGAGCCAGAAGACTTTAAGTTATTTCTCAAAGGCTGGTTAAAGTCCAAGGCTGGCACCTCAGGAAATGATGTCTAAATCTTTAAGCGTGGACTCTTGAGCTTGCGAAACTTGTGCTTTTATGGACTTTGAATGTTGACTTAAATAGCTTTTACATTGACACTTATTTGTGAGGACCCAACAACAAGGCGCTAACTCCTACATGTCTACTGAAACACCTTCTTAATGTCTTTGTAGTCAGTCTAAACTGGTAACCATGCATGACGTTTACTGATATCACTAATGCTCTGTTAAAATTTGCAATAAGCATTTGAACTAATTTCTATTCAGAATATGTGAAGCTGTATACCACAAGGATTTGATTAGCTATTTACAACACGTGGAATAAAAAGATACCCAGTCATTCCACGTGGTACAAAGCCAGGGGTATGTTCGGTTTGGCTTTCCAACTCCTTTCTTCCCTTGCCTTTGTGCTGAAAGGAAGGGAGCTGACTTCATAAGAACATGACACGGCACAACCCACCTCTGCACCGTCCATAATGCATGAACCCAAAATCAAATCTGTAACCAGACCTTTAATGTGTAACTAAGTCTGTAGAGATAAAAAGGTAACAAATCCTGAAACTGAGAAAACCAGGCATTTTTGTTGATTGTACTAATTTATAATGGGTATTCGAAACTTTAAATTGTCTTTACAACTTGTTGTCAAGTATAAAACTATTAACTAGGAAGTAAACTGCTAACTTTACAGAATTGTTGCAAGCTTTTAAAATATTTAAAAATGGCTACAAAGTCAGCCTGTTTGATTGGTACTTAAGAGGCATTAACCTTTAAAAAGAAATACAGTCCTTTGCTACTTTGCGGCACGACTTTAGCATTTTTTCAGCGATTGTCAACTTTAATATTACTCACGTGATTGGGATGGTATGGGATGAAAAGTTAACAAAAAAATACTTTGGACAGGTGCTGCCATTTTGTAGTTTTCTTTCAATAAGCTTATATGTACCGCCAGTCAAAAAGAACTACACTACCCAGAAGCCAATAGTGCTTCCGGCTGCTGCTTTCTGCCGAAATGGCGGCAAAGTTTTGCAACGCAAATCTACTCTATCTATTAAGCTCACATAACTGGCAGGACAGTCGCAAATAATCCTGAAGCCGAACTCATTAAGTTGTATCTTCACTGGTGAGTACCTGGGCTGCAGTTGATCCGGACACAGTGTGACCCGGCTCCTGGGGGCTGCAGGCAAAAGACCACGGTGGAGTTCGGCCTGGTTCTGGTTGCGTGGTGCTGACCTGGACTGGGCCAAGATGGTGGACTGCATCCTGTGCAGCCTTGCGCGCAAAGTGTCCTTCCTGGAGCGGAAGCACGCGCACTTCAACCTGGACGGGGCGGTGGGCTCAGTCGTGCTGCAGGGTAGCTGAGCCCGACCAGAACCGAGCTTCTACAGAGCTGGTGCGTACTACCCATATAAAATTAGCAGTAAGGTGCAGTACATATACGTATATTGTTCAAATTACACAGGTTTAAGAGTTTAGAACATTGCAAAAGTGTGGGAAGAGTTTATAAAGACAATATATATAAATTTTAAAATAAATATAGCATTCCTGCTTTGCAGTTTTTCACCTATCGCGGGTGTGTGTGGAACGTAACCCCTGCAACAATCGAGGGATTATTGTGTTATTTTAAAATGGATTGTTTCTGATAGGACTCTTCTGTTCGCTTTATGGATATTTTTTGGACCAAGATTCCTGCAAGGCATCTTTACAGTCTCCCTAATGTACAAATGTTTGGACCTAAGATCCCTTTGAAGCACAAAACTGAATAAGAAGTAGAAATCTATGTCTCGTTTTACTTTTCCTCAGGTTAGTCTAAATAGTAGAGTCTTCCGATTTGCTTTCTGCTGCTGCGGATGCTCGGTTTGCATGAAGAACTGCAGCATGAACTGAATAAAACAGAAAGTTACTCATGTCTTTGTTATTCTTCCCAAAGAATTGTCCCTTTCGCAAAACATCAACGACCGGTGTGTTACAACCAGCGAGGAGCACGCTCACACCGATCTCTTTGTATTCCTTAACTAGCCCTTTCAAAGTGGCCATGCCTGTTGAGTCTATAAAAGGAATAGCAGAACAGTCCAACACTATTGTGTGGAACTCCAGCTCTCTTTGGACCAGTCCTATGAAAATATTACAGTTTATTTTCTCCCCGTTTGTCTTGGCTTGCTTTTTCGACATGTCTTTGCCTTTCTTCTCTGCTTTTCTCCTCTTCGTCAACTCCAGGAAAGGTTCAACACCAACAGCCTTGTAGAGCAAGCTGAGAAAGGAGTCCTTGTTGGCGTAGTACAGAGGAGCCTGAAAGCGGAAGATCTTGATGTGAGGAGGAGGCGTGAGGTTCTTGTACTCTTCCAGGTCCTCGTAAAGATCAGTGTCACTGACCCGGCCAAGAAGGGAAACCTATAGTAAAATATACAATACAGGAGAGTCTTTCAGTACTCTAGTATAACAATTTCAGTGTACAAGATGTTTTTCATGACCTTTATTTACATATTAACCTTTGGATTCTGGGTTTTATAGATGATGCAGATCATGGAAAAGACAACACCGATGATCAAACCAATCTCCACGCTGATCAGAGCTGTGGCTGACATGGCGACGAGCCAAACAATGGCGTCATTCCGGCTGGCCCGCCACTTCGCTGGAACATCCTTGAACTTCCTCAGTGCCCCCCGAAGGCTAACAATGATGATGCAAGCAAGGACACATTTCTGGAGAGCAGAGAAGAAAGGAGCAAAGAAAAGGAGGACGAGGAGGACTACCAGGGCACTGATCAGACTTGATAACTGTGGGGGACAAAATGTGGAAAAAAGCAAGAGGTAAGAGTTTAATTGGAATCTTCACATACAAATAATAGAGTTTTGTACATAAATAACAGTTTTCAAATGTTTCTTTAAATTTGGGGAAAAAACATGGATGAATCTAGGGCCTTTTTCAAATATGACCATTATCATTGACGTACATAAACGCAAGTAAAGGTTGCAACATAAATGTAATTTAAAAATATGTGCCATCACAGTCTAACTCACATCTGTATCCAACTTGTGAAGCAAATAAATGTTCTCGAAACGGCTCCACAAATGGTGTAATCTGAAATTCACCTGTGTTTGGCAGCCTGTTGAATCCTTCACCATGGTTTTTGCCAGTGCAGCACTGGTGGTGAAACAGTGAAAAAAGGAGGGAACAACATTACAGCAGCCGATGGCCAGCATCTCCTGGTTTGGACGGACTGTGTAGCCATTTTTCTTTGCAAACATCTCAGACAGCGAGACAGTGAAGGCAAAACTGTAACAACAGGTAGAGCAAGTGAAGTAAGTTTTTTTTTCTCATATAGTCAGGTCCTTTTATGGCTGATGAGAACAAGGGTTTTTGACTTGTCACACTGGTATTACTGTACTTGGAGTAAAACCCAAACTAAAACTATAAACTTGCATTAATGCCAGGATGTGTGTAGTTTGAAAATAAACTGCAATCGAATCTCCCATTTAGGGCATGTGATATCTCAACCTGAAGGTAATCCAGCCACTATGCTGTGTCAGTAATTACCAGATATGAGCCCAGTCAATATCAAGTAAACACAGGTTGTGAAAATGAAAGCACATTACCTAATGACTGCCAAAGGAATAGCATCTAGAGCCACTCGGGGCATCAAACTGAAGGTAGGCACTTGAGGAGGGATGAACCCTGTGGGAATGTGACCAGAAACACTGGAGTGGTAGTTGGTATTAAACTCTCCAAAGTGGCTGGCCAGTGTAGCTCCAGCTACCACAATCAGCTCTGTTGGTAGCGGGATCTTTAGTCGGTCCTTGTATCTGTCTTGGATCTCTTTCCCCGCCACTATAATAAAAATTGTTGCATGCCATCACGTTAAACAGAAATATCATGCATCACTGAAAGGCAGGTGTATATCGAGAACAGAAGATTGACAGACCCAATATGGTGATACAGATAGCACTAGTGATGAGGTCGCACAGGTTGGTCTTGTGAATGTTGGCAAAGATGTTGATCCAGGTGACGACCACTGTGCCATAGCCCTGGGGACGAGGAATCTTTAGACCCAAGAGGTATTTGGCTTGCACTGTCAGGATGGTGACAGAGGCTCCCGTGGCAAAACCATCAAGCATGGGCCCCGAAAGGTACACCGAGACAAATCCGAGCCGAAACACAGCCATCAAAATCTAAAATTTGATAACGAGATGTTTTGGAGGGGAAGAGGAGGCAAGGATGACAGGAAAAGAAAATAGCAGTGGATGACACAACAAGTACAATTAAGTCCAACAACAACAATAATAATAGTAGTAATAAAATACTTTTGTTGGCATCCTCAAAGGCATATTTGGCCGATAACCAATATTTTAAATATAATTTCCTTTGTCAGAACATAACCCTCTTATTTAGGCTTGTTTGTTACAATGGATGCATGAAGGACAGCCTTTTTAAGTTCAAAGTTTTTGTCTATCCATTGTGCTGTAAGACTAATCATGCTAATGGGGCTAATGCAACGTCTAAATGTCTGTGGTACAATTCACCCAAGTGCTATCGGCTATTAGCTTTTCAATGTCTTCGGAAATGGCTTGTAACTCGGGTAAGGCTACGTCGGAAAAATATCTCTGACTTGGGCCGATGTAACGAGGCTCAACGTAGTCCAAAAATCTTCAGAATCCAATATCCTCAACAAAATAAACCTTCCACACCGCTGACATTTTGACTTCTTCCTCTCCGCCGTGATCACATCAGGTAGATGTGGTGATGTCATCACATTGTACTGGTGCTGCAGGCATCCTTGTCACTGGGTTGTCTTACAAAAACAGCATCTTTTATATTGATGAGTTATTTTTGATGGAATGGCTGATGTTCGATATTTAACTTTAATGCTAATATCGGCCAATACTGATACCATGCCGATAATATCGTGCATCCCTAATAGAAACTAAACTTTGCTTGTATTGAAATACGTTAATCACATTTTATGTAGCTTTTGTGTGGTGTTTGATCAGGCCACTCAAACTGACCAAACTGGAGCAAACAGACTTTAGGTGCAGAAGGGGCAATCTTTGTAATTTTTGATTTTCCAGGAAATATAAAAACATGGATTTTAGTGTTGCAGTTGCCTTGATGGTGAACAGCTGTGATTAGCTGCAGACATTGTACCGGTACATGTATGAAGTAGCATGAAAATAAAGGTGCATATTCAAAGATGGACGCTTAATGATGTGAAAGTAACTGTGACATTTACTTGACTGACACAAACATGGCCTGGTCTTAGAGAACAACAAGGAGCAACATGACATCTTGACACCTCATTGCACGGTGGAGGCGGAACATGATTCAAAAAGACACGACACCAAGAAGAACTGGAAGCAAATATCAAAGGTAATGATTTTAAAAGTTTCTAAAAATTAAAGGTTAAGTCTTGGAGATATTAAAGTAAAATGCATGTCAGACTGGCATTTAATTTAATCAAATTATGTAAAGTCAATATCACACATGTGGGGTGATTTTGTCTTAGACTGCACCATTGAAGTCCAAGACAAACAGTCCGTCAAGCTTTTCCATCATATTTACTCCATGTTAACTTTAATCACTGTCTTTCTCAAAAGCTTTGTAGCTGAAGAACATTATCATTTTGTTAAGAAAATAAATATGAACCAGAGGCTGCAGACAATGCAGTATGCTGTTTTAATACAACAATAGATTTCATTATAAATAGCAAAGCTCTATAAGACCAATTTTTGTTAGAATAACATTATTTAAAGTTATAGTCTTAAGTATCCTAACATAAAAAGTGTCTAAATATGGACTTTCAAATTTAAATAATGTGATCTTCAAAACAAAAGCAACTTCCTGTGTCTAATACTTCTATATAATTATAAACAAGCCTAGAAATTGTACTGTATTGCTGCAGCACCCTTAGTACACCCTCCCTGATTATGCACCTAAAATAACTATAAGCTGTACATTGCATTGCTGCAGCACATCACGCTTCCCCGATCCCTTCCCTGGGGGAGAATAATAAAGACTTATATTGCATAAACATTGTACCTGTATACCTTTTATTTTGGGTTGTATTTTGGGGGGTTACGCACTATTAATTGGCACTTATTCTGGGATTATTGCTGGAGATACTTTATGAATATGTATTGTTGTGGATGCTCCAACGTTATCTCATCTTTATAATGATATTAAACTACTGAAGTGCATTGAAAAGCAGTTTTACTAAGTGCAAATTTAATTCAGAAAAGTGCCTGATAACTGTCCATCAGATTGTTTCGATAAGTCTGGAATCAACTTGTTTGACTTATTTAACATTTTTTTCATTACTTACATTGAAACGTTTAAAAAGTGCATAAAAGTAGTTTTATGGGAGACAGCGTGTGGAGCTCGTTCTTTTACCTGATAGACACCAGCAAGAAATGTGACAGCAGCAGCGACGCTGATGGCATAGCACTCCTTCCCACACTGCACACCCATCAGCTCCACAGTGAGCACAGTGTCATCCGTCAGGTTGGTGTCCCACGTATCGTTTAAAACAACAGGTCCAGATGGTGTGGAGTCCTCACTGAGGTCAAAACCAGCCAGGAACACTTCCCTAACCACCACCTACAGAGACGTCAACAACAGATGTTTATTAAACAGCGTCGGGATTAAATTTAACTGTTAAAAAAAAAAGAAAAAAGAAATCCACAGTTTGTTGTTTTAGAGGCTATTTCTTTGATATTTTGGTCATACCATCTACTTTTCATTCGTAATCAGCACACCAGTTGTCCAAGCCCTGCAACAGCTCACCATCCATCAAATAGTATTTTCCTGTTTCCTACTATCATCATTAAAACTCTTCTTATGGCAAAACAATCACCAGTCAAATCATTAGCTGTGTTGTTGCAGTCCAAAGCGTTAGCTAAACTCACAGTGTGGGCTGAAACAATTTACATATGTTTTCTTAATCAGCATGAAAAGAGGCATTTAATGACAGCTTGACGGTAGATGTGTTCACCATCCAGGAGCAACGTGCATTTAAGTCCCAGATATAATGACTGTTTGTTACCTGTCCTATCATGAGACTCATAAGGCTGAAGATCCCCACAGACACATGTCTGGATGTCCCCATGAGGAAGTAGATGATGTTAGTGTAGAATGAGGTCAGCAAGCCATAGATGGGCTGCACACCTGCTAATAGGCAGTATGCTATGGCTTGTGGTACCAAGATGACACCTATAATCAGCCCAGACATGATGTCACCCCAAATGTACTCTTTGAGTTTGTACTTTGGTAGCCAGCGCACCACGGGAAAGAACCCCGTCAAGGTGGATCGGACTCTTCGCCCAGAGCACGTCATGCCCTGGCTCAGAGTGGATTTAAGGACTGAAACTGTTGACTTTTGCTGGTGAACCCGCCGCTCCAAGAGGAGTGGTGGTGCCAGTAGGGGTTCCATGACTTGGGAGTCCTTCTCCATTGTCTTGTAGAGGAAGAGGAGGCAACAAGGTGAGAAGACGATGAGGTGGTCAGCTGCGCTCCTGGGATGGAGAGACAGAAATAACAGAGATACACATGTAGAAGTTTCTGTGTTCTTTTTTGGTAGATCATAGCAAAAAGTTTGAAGTGCATTTTATTCCTCAGAAAACATCTGACCAAGCAATATTTCTGGGTTTCTGTTTGACAAATTTACTGCGACTATTATATTTATAGGAGTAAGGAGAATTCACGAACAATCTCATTGTCGTTGCCAACTCCCATCCCCCCGTGTGGATTGTCTGCATCAGTGTGGTTTTATGTGCGGGGTCTTTTTTTTTTTTTTTTTTTTTCAATTTCTGGCACTCTGCCTCGGCTAGGGTTTAGTGGCAGTCATGATTTTTTTGCCTCCTCACTCTGTTGTCATTTTTCTCTACTTTTTTGTCTGTCTGAACAGATCTCACTTGTAAATGAGTCCCTGAGGCTCAATGTGATTAATCTGTATAAATACAGGCTGAAAAATAATAAATAAATCAGTGAAATATTTCACTATTGAAATCTGCATGTCTAAAACCCAACCATGCAGACTACTTTGTGGCACTTTCATTAACATTTTGCAACAGAAATAAAAGCAAATTATAAAAATGTACAAGTGAGTAATTGTGTAGTTTGTTTATGTAAATTATTTACGGGAATATTCTTTAAACTGAAGAATCATTCATCTTTATAGTAACTTGTAACCTAGAGTTACAAGTTATCAACATGCTTTATTTTTAAGAAAGTGAAGGTAATATAATAACAGTAACTCATTCTGTAAAGAGCACAAGTTAGCCAATGACAAGGTTCTGTGGTAATGTTTGGATGAATATTCAAACGTTGCAGCATTAGAAGAGAAATGTGGAATAAGTCAGACACAGTTTGTGCATTTTATCTCATCGCAGGATTGTTGAAATATCCATGCAAAACCGTAATTTATGTTTAAACTTATTTTTTAACCATTCAAATTTAATCATCGTGCAACGGGTCCAACTTTCAGCTGTTATACCGTAGTTTGCCAACTTTACATTGTGCTTATGCATTGTATTTTGGGTTTTTTGGGATACGTGAAGGCAAAGAATGCTAAAGCAACAAGAAAACTAGGAGAATATCTACAGTGTATATAATGAACCAACGCAAGAGTTCTGGCCACAGAGCAAGGCCTGATGGAGAAAAGGATGACTCTAAAAATGGAAAAGAATACAAACTTTAAAGCTTTTGCAGCCATTCTGACTGTAGGTCCAAACTGAAGACTTACTGAATAAAATTAATTTGGTAACCCTCTGATTTTTCATTTAGAGTCAATGTGTGGTTAAATCTTTAAGTTTTCATGACATTTGTGCATTTATAACAATAAAACTTGGACAAATATTGATCAAGCAAATGGAAACAATTTAAAACAGTTTGGTGACCTTCGCTCAAATTGGAGTTTTTTGCTTATCCCCCACGTTCTCTAGTAGATTGTTAATGGTTGGATTTGTGTCCAACCTAAAAATAAGCAGTAACTCATTTTATATGTCAGAATAAACTTTTAATGCGTCACTTTATGCGTGTGAACAAGGCTGATTGACCTGCTATGACTGAGTTCATATTTTTTGTTGTAGTCTGTCTGTGAAAATCCTAAATTTATTAAAACAAAGATAGTGAAATGCTCTGTTTGCATGTAGGAAAAAAGGCAGACCGTATAGTTGTAAAAGCAAACTAACGGTCATACGCAAACAAATGAGACCTGTCCAACTTTGCAAAAAGTTATTACATTAGGACACACGTCAGCAGAATAAAACCAGAATGGGCTCTTGAGCCATCTCAATCCAACACTTGACCTCTTCATACAAAAATAAAACAGAACAATTCATGAAAAACTGGAATTTTGAAAAGATTGTTTTAGGAATGTCAGAACAAGGTTTATTTTACAAGCTTACAAAACAGAGCACTTCTTAATTAAAAGAAGTTTAAATGTTTTTCGCCTAGTTTTAAGGTAAATGGTGACTTTTACAAAGACTAATGGGCTAGAGGAAAATAAAACAACTATTTTAGCCAGTAGTTACCAACAGTAAATGTTAAAAAGTGTTAGTTTAGAGGCACTTGAGAAAGTATTGTTTAGTTTTTACCAAAAATGGCAACAATGCTAAACCTATCACCGTCTTTTTCAGACTATAAGGTGCACTTAAAATCTCAATTTTCTCAAAAATCGACAATGAGCCTTATAATCAGGTGCACCTCCTGTATTAATTCTGGTTGTGCTTACTGACATCGAACCAGTTTTTTGTGTTACAACTGAACAACGCTGAGAGTTGTGAATGAGTTGAATAAAGTTTGACTTATCTGACTGCTTTGTTTCACTTAACGCGCCTTATAATCCGTCGCGCCTTTTGTATGGAAACAGACCCGTTCAGTGATATTGTGCCTTATAATTCTGTGTACCTTATAGTCTGAAAAATACGGTAACAATAAATAAAATAAATAAATAAAAGCTCAGAGAGACTTATGGCATATCTGGCTGAAATAATGTTCCTACAAAACATGTAAAAATGTTCAAAAATGCAACAAATACTAGCTTTAGGTTGTCTAATGAAAAAAGCTACCTTTGTTTGCAGATGATGATATTAGTGTATACAGGTCCTTCTAAAAAATAGCATATTGTGATAAAGGTCATTATTTTCCATAATGTAATGATAAAAATGAAACTGTTATATATTGCAGATGCATTGCACACCAACTGAAATATTACAGGTCTTTAATTGTTTCAATACTGATGATTATGGCATA
>JAVCKU010000037.1:18375752-18387422 GCA_032273985.1 Hypsolebias coamazonicus | reverse complement strand
AAACAACCTCATTTTCATCTTGTAGCACAGGGGTTCTCAAACACTTTTTGGGTTCAGGGGCCCCTTACAGGGGAGAAAAGTTTCAGGGGCCCCTTACAGGGGAGAAAAGTTTCAGGGGACCCCCTCATAACCCTCATGTTTATTAATTTTTTTTTTTCAGTTTGTCTCTTTAATGCAATGGAAATATTTGTGTAACATAAAAACTGAAGACCTGTTCTTTATTACTGTTAATACAGTTTTTATACTTGGGGTGTTTTTCATTCAAGTCACACTTAATTAACAAACATTTTAATTTTAACTTCTAAAAATTACAGTTTTGAGAAAACTAACAGCATCAAAAGCCACTTTAAAACTTTACCTACTCACTATCTCATTATTCACAAAGCCAGCCGGTCGAAGCAGATTATCCTGGGCCTGGTTCTGCTGGAGGTTTCTTCCTGCTAAAAGGGAGTTTTTCTTTCCACTGTCACCTTTGTGCTTGCTCAGGATGAGCGACTGCGATGAAGTGAGGTTGAACGACTTTGTTTGCTTCCTTAGATAAAAAAAAAACGTTACTAAGTCTAAGTTCTATGTATGTGAATGTTTCTGTTCAATGCACTGAGACAATTTTGTTGTGAATTGGCACTATAGAAATAAACTGAATTGTATTGAATCTTAATGAACATTAATGTATCTCCGCTTCTTCAAATTATTATAGAAAACTCTTTTCAGGTCCCTTTTGCGGGCCCCTGGGGGTCTGGGGACCCCAGTTTGAGAACTTTTGCTGTAATAAGCTCAGTATCCCATGGGAAATCTTCACATCGTTCATACGTAAAACATCTGATGGCAACAAACAATGATGATCATGATAAAACGTTGTTTACTTTGGTGATGCAGCTTTTTTTAAATCAAATGTGAAGTTTGGTTCATTTTTTTCCTAATAATTATTTATAATAGTTGGTTTATTAATTCTAGATAAGCTAAAAACACAAGATAAAGATGACTGTGTGGTAAATTGTGGTTGTATGTTTTGGCTTTTATTTGTCAACTGTTTTATTTATTTTTATTAAGTTTTGCATTATTTTAAATTAGTTTCATTTCTGCGTTCCCTGTTATTTTTGTATGGTTCTTAACATTTATTCTTGCTACAATTTCTTTCATGGAATTACTTAAATGTTTGTGTCAAAAAGGAAAAGTTGAAGTTAAATATGAAGGATTTTTGGATGAGCAAGAAAACCTTGCTTTATCAAATTGAATTATTAAAATAAACAGCTTTTTAATTCAACATTCAGCCTAGTAATGCCACACAAAAAGTTCAGTAATGTTTTTTTTGTTTGTTTTGTTTACACGCTCTCAACTATCATTAAAATTGCAGCTAAAATTAAACTTGAAACTAAAACAAGAACAAGTGAAAACATCAAAAGTAAATTTGATAATTTTCATGAATTTTTCAGGCAGAACAAGTGATGATTATTTGTTTGAATTTGCTCAGAAATAGACAATTATTTAACACAAGTACAAAAGGGTTTCACACTTTCATGCAAGTGAAATTGTGTTGATTTTTGCACAGTTTTCATCATTGTTTAGTAACTCAGTTCAATTCCATCTGCAGGTTCATGATACAAGCAGTTAAAATGATTGTGTCCTGCAATTTGTTGTTAATTATATCATATTAATTAAATTATTATTAATATTATTATTAATCTTTTTTCTAACTAGCCCAAAGACAGTCACTCTTCTTCCTTCTCTCCATCCCTGCTTTGCTCTTTGTTTTTGTGAACCCTTTTCAGAGCCCTTTTTTGCACACCTTCCAAATTGTAAACTATGGATTTGTTCAGCTGGTCTCTCAATGCAATTAATCAACTTTTCTCAAGAAGACAGGGTGAAGGAGAGCCCTCTTCTTGGAAACATAATTGGAGTTATGATAATTGGATTCTGCTTTTTGGAGTTGATGGAAATCTGAATATCGACAAACTCGGAATCATCAGCAGCTGTTGAAGCTGTCTGGAATGTGTGTGCCTGGCTTGACAACACTCAGACCGTGCGTGAACTATCTGTGGGCCTGTATCAGAGCTGAGCAGGAAGGGCTGTGGAACTTTGTGTTCACGGATGGTTGGAAGGAAGAGATCTTGGAGAAGCTGTAAGCCTGACTTCAGCGTAAGTAATCACAAATTGACTGTTTCGAGTCACCATGAGATGTACTAGCGAGACTGTAAAAGGCAGACATGGAACCCGAAACAATGTTGTCATTTGAATCTGGCTGAATCTGGCTTTGGCCTTGGAAGGCTGACTATCTCAATTTCTCCTTGGATGTTATGGAAACAAGACGCTCAGCGCCGTTGAGTTTAGATTTGTGAAAATTTACAAATTTGCGCTGTTCGAGTGTTGTCATTGTGTTAGAGTAAATGGCATGAATAAATTTGACATTAAACATAATCCAAAATGAAGTGCTACATTATTTTCAGCCCCCTTTTTGCCATCTGCATTTGGTAGCAGGTCAAACTGACAAAAAACATGCAGATTAATGTATTTTAATTCCACAGCAGAAAAAAAACTATGTAGTCTCTGGAAGTAGGTCTAGGGGAAAAATATCAGTATTGGTATTGGTTATCAGCCAAATAAGTTTTAACATATTGGCGAATCGGATAGCAGGCAAAAATCAAATATTGTGCATCCCTAGATATTTTGTTTGTTTTGTAGCTGCAGGACAATTTAAGACCACATTCAGGTCTTTATTTGTATCAAAGAACAAACTCTTCTACAGTCAAAGTGCTCAGTAGATGACGTGAACAAATCAGCTGACAGACAGAAGGAAGTTGAATAAATAGAGATGAAATCCACTGGATGTGAGACAGTAGCCGTCTGTGTGTGGATGTGGGTTTATACGTTGGACTGAATGCAACCACTGTGCTGCTAAACTTCTTCACGTTCCTCTGATTCACTCCATCACTGTTAAAACTCATCACTTTTGCACGTCAGTCTCACCTCCTGTTTGTGAAAAAAGCAGAAGAAAACTTTGAATCATTTTTCTAATTTGGCCTGCGTGTCCACCTTTTGTTGGACTTCAGTCTAAAGATCCTGGAAGGATTACTGCCCTGTCGCTTTAAATCCACCGGCAGCATCCCTCTGTCTGCAGATCCACTCCCCTGCCTGCATGCCACAGCATGAGTTTTCATCAAATTTAAAATTTAATTAATGAAGAGGGACTCACCGAGAAGGCAGCAGCCTGCAGGTGTCCTGGTGGCCATGCCTCCCTGAATGGTGCCTCCTCATCCCTCATCCCACTGCTCTGCTCCACATTCTGCTGCTGGTGTGCCTCCTGCTCTTTCCGGTTTCCTCTTGCAAAGCATGATGGGAGCAACAGACGCCGTCTCCTTTCAGTGTGCAAAGCAGAGGAAGGGGGGGAGAGGAGACAAGAGATGCAAGCAGGGAGGAAGGAGGAGCTTCTGGCTGTGGATGAGGATTACCATGGCGACCAAATTCCTGCAAATCCATGTGTTTTTATCCTCTCAGAGTGACATCAGATGCACTCTTTACACGCCATATGGTGGGTAATATTTACTCAATTTTAACTTAACAGAACTGTTTATTGAAATTTATTTTGAAACAATATAAGGAAGTCTTTAAATGCATAAATCCCAATTGGCATATTTCATTGTATCCCATTTTTTTTTCTTTTTTAGATTTCTGTCAGTTATTCAACACAACATTGTCTACAGAAGTATTCAAAGCTATTTTTAGTTTTGAAACAAACATATAACAAAATAAAACTGAATTCTCAGGTAGACATAATTTCTCAAGCTTTTTCAAATTGCATGAGTTTTAGTGGCTTAAAGAAAATGGAGCTTTTATCTTAAGATATGAGCACATCCCTTTAATAACTGAAGCTTTTTTTTGTCTTAACTGGTTTGCTTTGCTTTTTTCCCCTACAACATCCATTGTATTAAAGCTTTTGACCAGTTTGTCAAACAGTGATTATGACCAATAGCACCACAGCATGATGTTGTCACCACCGTGCTTCACTGATTCCACTGAGTGGACTGTGTTTTTGTAGTGAGGAAGTATTAGTTTCATTCATTTCTTTCCATCCATACATCCATCGTTTGATGCTTATCTGTGGTCAGATCATGAAATAAAAAAATAAATAAAATAGGAGGGAAATCCAGATATCCCTCCTCCCAGCAGATGACAGTGCAGAAAACATTAGCAAAAATGTATAAATGAATGATGATTGTTAAAAAAAAATAAAAAAAACTGAAGGGACAGTTGTGGAAGACTGGTCTGAAACTGGCTGAACAGAGCTGTTACTGCATGGCTGTATACAGTATTTACAGGAATCAACAAACTCAATAGGGGCACCATTTGAGGATAAAATCAGAGGAAGAACTGCTGGGACCGACTTCCTATTTGAAAAAAAAAAATCATCCCTTCAAGTTATATAAAAAAATACAAACTCGTGAAGAGTCTATGATGCTCCTAAAATAATATATAATAATATTAATAATAAAAATCAGGGATTTTCGACACATCTAATAGGGCTGTAACCACCACTAGGACATTATCTCTGGCAGGTTCTGTCAAAAGGCCAATAATTTAGCACAGGTTTGACTCAACATGTACCTGCTGTTCTTAGATTCATTGCTCCTAAGTTGTTATTTACTGGTTTACTGTGGTTCTGTAGAGAAGAAAAATCAAACAAACTAAAAGTGTAGTTAGTAACAAACAAAAACTTTGAAATGTTGATTAATCTGATGACTATGTTGATTATATTGCACCACTTCTTTCCATTTGTAACAAACCTAGGGGATTTTAAATGTCCCAGAGGAGAGACGGAAGAGTTTAAGAGCCTCTCTACTTATTAACTTTGCGAGTTGAGAATTAATCCCACATCTGTTGGGAACATTTCAGGAAGATTTGTAGAAAAACGTGAACTTCAGTCAGGTTGTTCCTCACTTTAACATGAACTGGTTTAAAACTTTCAATAAGAGATCGGCACATAAAAAAATATTCTGTAGATTCATCAGGAAAAGTTGAAATAGAGCTAAATGTGCAGCAGAGTTCATGGAAAGCACAGTCAGGGAAGGCAGGGTGAGGCTCATCATAAAGAATTTTTTTTTTATTAATATTTATTTGATGCTTTGTTTGTACTAAAAAACATAATTTCTGCATAAATCCTCCCTCAAGCCTTAGCTCATGTGTACATTCCCTCAAATAGAACTGAACACGCAAACTTTTTTTTTGGGGGGTCACTGTTTGTCACAACTGTAACATTTGTGAACATTTGTATTATATAGGAATGCACAATCTTGGATTTTTGGCAGATATCCGATATGCCAATATGTTAAAACTTATTTTGCCAATAACCAAAACCAATACCATCCCCCCCCAGACCTACTTACAGAGACAACATAGCTTTCTCTGCTGTGGAATTAAAATACTACATTATTCTGCATGGCCTTTGGATGGATGGACTGCTGGTGAGGTTTTGTTTCTCCGCGGTTGATCGCACCCACTTTCCTTTCTGGCCACCATGAACTCATCATAATGGTCAGAATGGTGGTTCTTAGGATGCTTAATTAGGTTCATGTAGGAGTTTTGGTTTTGTCCCTGGTGTTGTGTTTATGTCTGCATTCCCCCTGACCCTCTGTTTCTCTTTATAGGGTTTGTGCTTCTTTAGTTTCTAGCTTCATCTTGTGTCTTGTTCATGTCTTGCATTCTCTGTCTCTTTCTCTGGCATCAGTGATTACTCACAGGTGCTTTCACCTGGTCTAATTGGTGTTTCCTGTACATAAGTCTGTGTCTCTGTGTTAGTCCTTGTCCTGGTATTGTCTTTTGTTAACTGATGACACATCTGTATCGTGAGTAAGTCTGTATCATGGGCCTCATGCTTGTGTTATTGTTCTTTTTCTTTGCAGAAACCACAGTTGCAAAAATTATATAAATAAATAATAGAAATTCCAGTCTGAGATCTGGATGTGTAAGGATATGCTCTTACTTCATACCCATTTTACTGTCCTTGTAGATGTCCTCACATACTTCTCAACATCATTAGATTCAAGATGGTGCCTCTCCTGTGTACACTTTCTCTTAAAATAGAAAATGCTCTGCTTTGGGCCCTAAAAAACATTAAAACTTATGTTTCCATATGTGCATATCACCTGGAAAGATGGGTCAAAATGACATTATTCAAATTGATCTATCATTAAGAACTATAAGATGCAAAAACAAGTTCAGTCTGCGCATCTTCTTACCTTTAAAGTAATGTCTAAATCTAAATGTCAGGTTCAGTGCCCCCACTACACGTCACTGCCGGGAAGATGTAGATCATTACAAAATCTTTTCTTAGAATGCAATGATCTTAGGTTTAGCTAAAAAGTTACAAGCAGTTGGTGTTTTACTGACAAAGCACAAATATGTCAGCTTATAACCAGAGTTTCTAAAAAAATCCTCTGAGGATGGCTGACCTTGGAATTACACTGCTCAAAATGTTTCATCCGAAATAAAACACTAGACGACCAGAAGTGCACAGAAAAGCACATTTCATAAAACAAATACATACTAATAATAATATAGTCAACTATGTGTAAGAGTTCCTTTTTATTTGTTGCACAATTGTTTGTAAGCCTTTCTGCTCCAAATTATGAGGTTAAAACTGCAAAGCATCGAGGAGCATCAGTAGTTAAAAGGTATTTCTTACTGATTTTGCAAAGGTCTTCTAAGTTGGAGGTGAAGGTGCAAGATGTATTATTTGAACTTTTGTGGTGGTTTAAAAAAAAAACAGTAACAGCTCGCACAGAATACAATCTCAGTCACAAAATCTAACATGGCACAAATATAATGCTGAACCACCCATAAATATGAATTATGTAAGGGAAATTGAGAGTTATGATACAAAGAGCAGCTTATTTGTGTTTGTATGCTGCCATGGATAAATGGAAAAATCAGTCCAGCATGTAATAAAGCAACCACGTTACATTTATTAATAATATGATGCATCGTTTCCTGAATAAATTGATTCTCAGCAACATGGATTCAAGCTGAGGACATGATGAGCAGCAGAAGCTCAGTTTCTGGTTCTGCAGCGACATCTAGTGGATAGATGCAGATGGGCACATCAAAGTAAGTCGGTGCATGGTTATCTCCCTTTACAAACTGTTTTCAGTAAAATACACCTATCAGTAAATATATCACAACTATCAAAACCATCTCTGGTGTTAACTTTGAATCAGACTCCAATCAGATGAGTTTTTTTTGTCCAAAATATGTTTTTTGTTCCAAAAACAAGTGCTTTATTCATTGATGCCTTATACTGTCTTCTGCTCCTTTAAATATTTTTTATTTTCACTTGTTTGAAAAAAAAAAATCTCAATTTGTATGCATCCTTTATAATAGCCTATTATTGTCTTTGTTGTCTACTGTTGTCATCGCTCTTTGTTAAAATCAGGCCTCTCTTGTGAATGAGTCCCCGAGATTTAATGGGATTAACCTGTATAAATAAAGGTTGAATGACTGACTATGTACTGTATGAAAAATAAATTCATGAAAGAATCGCTTCCAGCTGACTAAAATAAATAAATAAGTAAACGTGCTGATTTTTGCTCTGTATCATCGAAGAACAAGCTTTTTGATGACCCAGAAAAATCTACTCAGTAAGCATCTGCAGATGGCCACATACGACTCTTTGGTCCCTTTTCAGCGGCTCTTCCAAAGTTTGACCAAAACTGACGTCAAACTAGATTTTATTGGTTATACAAGCAACAAAAAAAAAGGACTACTGTAGTTCAAACTGTTTTCTTCTCATTTCTTTTGCAAATGTGTGAACATTGGAGTGAGTACAAACTTCATGCTTCATTTATTTATATGAAGAACTATCTGCATAGGTTATAGTTTTTTTTATTATTTAAAAAAAATGTAAAAACATTTTCCCCCCTTCTTTACATGTATCTGGTATTTTTCATTAATAAATGTTAAATCAGTAGATATTTTTTGCTTTATACTGTCACCCCCACCGGTTACAAAAGCCACCTCCAGCAAACCTAAAGTGGCCCATGGGCCACCAGTTGACACCCACAGCTGTAGCAGGTTGTTGCAGCTCCGGACATGTTTAATGTGGTGAACGAAGGAATAAAAATGACTCTTTTGATTGTAATGGTTGCAGACCATTGGACTAAATGGATGATACTCCTGGAAAATATTTGAAATGTTTTGACCATAGGGTCATGTTAAAACTACGCTATCATCCTGAGGCAGAAATGAAGATGTTGAGGTTCTCAGGAGTGACAAGGATGGATACGATTAGGAATGATGACATCAGAGGTACAGCACAACTGGAGATAAAGTTAAAGAGGCCGGACTGAGCTGGTTTGGACACATCCAGAGGAGGTGTGCTGTTTGGTATTGTGTGTACACTACACTGAGTGTGCAGTAAAACAAAAGTTTTCTCAGGAGTTTACAAAAAAAATGAATGACAAGCATGTTAAAGTAAATATTATTAGCATGATGTGTCGTGACTACATCTGCACATGCATATTAAGTACAAGTTGTGGTATTTTGAGTGTTTTGGAAGTCCAGCACAAGGACTACTAATGTGGCTAATCTGACAAACACATCCTTATTTGACACACAGCGTCTAATAGAGACAATCCAAAAGCCTGTTTGCAGTTCGTCCATGGGAACCACGGCTCTTCCAAATGTGATTAACCTCATGACGCTGCTTTGAAGCTGAGCCTGATCTTTTTACATCTACGTGAGAAAAGATAATCTATTTTCCTCAGTGGAGCAATCTGTTCAAACAGCAGATTAATCTGGATTCTGGCAGGAAGAAAAACATCTCTTGTTGCAGCCATACTGCTGCTTTATTTGGGTCCATACAAGGACAAAGTATTAGATCTCTGTCAAAATAACTTAAAGAGAATTAATAAAAACATTTTTTTTTTTGGTGTGTAATACAGTCAAACTCAAATTCAGGTCTGGATTTATCAAACGAAACCTCAGTGCTTGGAACAGGATTTAATTCCAGAGAGATTATCCTGATGTTGAGAGGGTTTGATGAATGATTCACTGATTGGAAAGTCTCAGCATCAACCAGTCAAGCAAATCAGCTCCGAGAGCTGCTTTCGGTGGCAAATATTTGTCAGGAACAAGCAGCGATCTAACTGGGGGGGGCTTCGTGTGTAAATGCCGCCTACCCCCCTTCTAAAGAATAAAAAGGCTGCAACACATTTTCACACCCACATGGGATAATTTTATATCTCAACCTGTGCCTGATCGTGTTGCCTTACTGAAGGCAGGAGCACATCTCACATCTTACACTAAGGATACGCTAAAAATATCTGTTTAATGACATGTATTCATTTGTTTTTGTTCTTATAATCAATGCACGACTCCACATACATACTAACACTAACTATTAAAGCTAATACTAGCAGGTTGTTGTTAATTAACATGGTATTTGTCTAAAAGCTAAAACTGGATGAATGCTCTAATTACATCTGTACAAATCAAAATAAAATTCTGTTTTATTATCATATCCAATCACATGTCTTATGTATGTGTCCTGAAAGCAATGAGGTATAGGTTCGTAGAAAAAAAACAACACATATGTTCTTTTTAAAATAAAATATGTAATTAACTCCTCCCCCTTTCTACAATGCAATAAAAGTAATCCTGTACTACAATAAACACTTTAATGTTTCTGTATGCACCTGACCTGTTACAGAACTTAATTGCTGGCATTGTTATATTCTCTGTTAATTTTTTTTTTTAATATCTTGTGTATATTGCTTTGTACTGAAAATCTGGCGCAAAGTTCTATCTTATTTTATCTTAATTAAACAGTATCAAACATGGATGTACCATTTTTCTTTGGTTAAAATAAACTATTTTAATGTCAAAGCGGTGCTTCATTGACAGCTTTGAAGGTTTACTGCCACCTAGTGGTAGAAATGGCTTACTACAATTCTACTACAAAGATAAATTGCCATTAAATGTTAAATTTAACATCATGTCTAGTTTTGAATCTGGCTGGATTATATCATTTATTAATATTGTTCTTCTAAAAAATCAATATGAATGAATGACATTACAAAAGCAAACAAATACAACATTTTAAGTGTGATGTTTGAGGCTGATTCGTCAAAAGTGTGTTATATATTTTTTATAATACAAACTACATAAATATATTTAGGTAAAAAGGCAAAATGGTCCTTTTAAATGCTTTTGCATGTTTCAATATGAAACTGATATTCATTTCCCGAGACGTATTCTCCCTTTTTTGCAGCTTTGAATTGTTAATAGACTTATAATGTGTTGCTCCACCTGAACAGTGGGCTGCGTTTGTCTTATCATCACTAAACAATAGTGACTCAGCGTCATCAATGCAGGATTGATTTACTGCTAGATATAGGCATCGATGACCTCTGCGACACGGAAAGGAAGAAGCAGATAAAGATGATGAATGGATTAATGTAGGTTTATGCCTCAAAACACATTATAAAACATGTTCACAGTTTTTTTATATTCTGCAAATGTTTTTTTTTTTTTTAAATATTCTGCAAAAGCTGGAAGTTTGTTACTTTATCTAATTAATCTTAACTGAAAGAATGCACCCTGTTCATATTTTGTAATAGGTTTGACCAAATGGCTTCAACGCTCTCTTCTCAGCATAACAGGATTTTAATCCAACTCCTGGCATGAAAGGCGGCAGGCCTGTTGTACAAAAAAATACAAAAAAACTATTCAATCAGGCAGATTCACTGGCTCCTATCAGCTGAGAGCAGCTGGTGCAGAAAAAAAAAACCACAAGTAAGCACACAGCTGTACAATAAATGAAACTTTAATATGACCAAACACCTGTTAGACCACATGGCTCTCTTAAATAAAAGTTTAAACTATGGTAGAATATATGAGGTAAAAAGCTTTTGTATCGCTTGTAAGCAGAGTTGAGCTTGTGAACATTGTTAGACATGTAATAAAATGACAGCAGCACTTAAAATAAAACTTCTACTCTGGACTCAGTGCTCTGATATGAGCAGTCTGTGAGCTATACTTCCATGTTCTACAGTTGTAGTCCAAATGTCAAAAGTTGAATGGGATCTGATGGATGATGGGGTTGAATGTCCAGGTTGAACTGCATGGATGGATCAGTAGAGGCAGTTCACAGTTAATTGATGAGCTCATAAAGGGTCCACCTCAAAATGTCCTCATAGTGGTCCAAGAGAGTCCTGGGACTCCTGCTCATTGGCTAGAATTGTCCGACCGTTGTCACTGTAGCTCCGGTTCGGCAGGAACGACAACCTGAAGGAGAGACACAAACGTCTGTAGTGAATTTGTCTTGGAACAAAGCATCTATTAGAATCCAAAAATAAAAAAATCCATAATTTATTCATGTTATTTTTTTATTTTTATTTTTTTTTAATCAGAGATGGTGTAAACCAGCCAGAGACAGAAAGATGGGAGTTAGGAGCAGATTGTTGTACGGCTGACTGGTGTGAAGCAGCTCTGGTGAGTCAGTGGGAACAGAAGGGGAAGAAGTCATGGGAAATCAGCAAATATAAGAAGTGGTTCATTTAAATTATTATTTTTATTATTTGTAACAGAGTGACAAAAAGATGGGGCAAGAAAAATGAGAGTCTTACAACTGTTATTGCAGTGCCCAATATACACACACACACACACACACACACACACATA
>JAVCKU010000037.1:18305618-18316406 GCA_032273985.1 Hypsolebias coamazonicus | reverse complement strand
TATGTGTAAAACTTCTTTATTGAGCTGGTGTTTGTTGGGCTTGAATCCTTCCTGTCGCCTCCACTTTCATTGATGTTTGTCCTTTTTTTCATGAATGAACGACAGAGGAGGAGAGGGCGTGGCGAAGCTGGACGCCTTCTGATTGGCTGAGGCCGGTTGACGTCACCTCCGCTGTGACGCGATGCGCCCATTCATTAAAAAAAAAACAAAAAAAAAGGGCAAAAAAGCAAAAGGAGAACGACGCGGCGACATACCGACAGGAGAACGAAGAGATGCGCGGATAGAGAGGCGCGTGAGGGTTAACCACAGCCGAACACGAGCGAACAAACAATGGAGGAGCTGCGTGCGATGGACTGCGCCATGCTGAGGCGGCTCCTGAAGGACGACGGAGCCCACAACAAGTGCCTGCTGCTGGACTGCCGCTCCTTCCTCGCCTTCAGCGCGGGGCACGTCCGCGGCGCCGTCAACGCCCGCTGCAACACCATCGTCCGGAGGCGCGCGAAGGGCTCCGCGCTGAGCCTGGACCGGATTCTGGCCGGGGACGAGGAGGTCCGGGGCCGCCTCCGCTCCGGGATGTACTCCGCCGTGGTGCTGTACGACGAGCGGACTCCGGACGCGGACTCCGTGAAGGAGGACAGCACCGTGAACGTGGTGCTGCACGCGCTGCTCAGAGACTCCCAGGGAACACACATTTACCTGCTCAAAGGTAAACCCTTTATTATTTACACAATTATGGCAAATTATTACTATTTCTAGGATGGGTCGAATTGAATAAGAATTAAAAAAAATAGGGCAAAGATAAATTATTTAGGCTTTAATTAAATGCAAATATCGTCCGACAATGTAAAACACGACAGTTTAATAAAAATTTATTGTAAAAATAAAACATTTTTATTGCACAAAACACAATAAATGTATTTGTAACGTGAGCAAATATCACTATACCTGCCATAAATACAAAATCAGTCAGTGTGGCTATAGTTTCCTATAAAATAATGCAAATTTTCTCATCAAAAATTGAATAAAGATAAAATATACAGCTTTTTTTAATTTTATTTTTTTTAAATAAGCAAATATCTACTACTGGTCTGCAATGTAAACATATGCAATTTGCAGCTAACTTGGCTCAAATTCATTCCAAAATGTGACATTTTATTGGTCAAAAATAGAATAAAGATAATTTATATGCCTTCATACGTCAATTAATCAGCTAAATGGAAACAGTTAAGTTAGTTTGGCTAATTTTTTTTTTTTTTGTAAAGTAAAGCTATATTTATTGTCCAGAATAGGGAAAAGCTAAATTATCATATAGGCAAATTGTTAAACGTACATTCTTGTTCTAAGAATTTCAGACAGGGATTTTGTAAAGTACTTTATTGGTCGAAAATGTGGTAAAATATAATATGTTACAATTTTAATGGCTAGTAGAAGACCAACACAATCAGTAGATGACCATATTTGCCTATACATATCATATCATTTGTCATAATTATGTTAAATATTCACAATTTGGGATTCCAAATCATTCAATAGACACAGTTTGTACAAAATGTCTTATAAATGAAGGCATCTATTAATCAAAACATAGGATAAGAATAAATTACATGTGGTAAACTATTATATTTTTGATCAGCGTATTTTATCGACTTTGAGCTTGAATCTGGTTCACGTTTGGTTTAATTTCCATTAAGGAACCACAGAAAGAACTGAATGAACCAGAGCTTGAGGTATCGGACTGTGGTTTTTATACGTGCTGTTGCACGTCTCTTTATTTGACAATACACACTTTCACTCTATCACAGCTCCACTCACACACATGGATGGATGGGAGCTGAGTGAATGAAGTAATGCTGATGCTTACTAAGACACTTGAACGCCGAGTGACATACAGCTCTGCCATGATTGAGTCCTCTGCGGGTAAACCACCAACGGGAAGGTTGAAACTAAAGTATATATATAAAAAAAAAACCAGCCCTGGTCTATATTTAGACTGTGAAGTCTCTGAAAGCTTCGGGCGTGAGCTGTGGCGCATCTGAATGATGCAGAAGCCTCGAAGCACCAGAGTTTGCATGAATCCTTGTTATTGTGCGTTGCTATTTAAGGTGGAAGTGGTCCGCCTGCAGACGAGTTCGCATTAACAAAAATCCCACAAGAAAATCATGCATCGCATTACGATATAAATCTTTTTTCTCCTTAAAGTGGCTCTAATGCCGTGATTAAATCAACATCTTTTAAAACCCTTTGATTTCTGCTGCATCCTTCTTGCCTCCTCATCATATATCATGTTGTTTGTTTGTGTGCAGGGGGATACGACAGATTTTTCTCAGAGTATCCAGAGTTTTGCTTAAAGACCAAATCCATACCACCCCTCAGCAGCCAGTCCAGCGTGGACTCTTCCTGCTCGTCGTGTGGAACGCCGCACAATGACCAGGTAATGACACAACATGGACAAACGTGGTGAAAATATAAGAGGTACAATAAAAGGACCAGCTGCATGGCTCATGAACTGGACGGATTAGCATTTTCACAGATGTTGGCCTAATATTTTCTGGTAGTATCTGAGAGTCATACCTTGAGTCTTATTGCAATGTTCCATAATGTTGTTTTCAAGACTTGACCAAAAGTCGGCAACTCCCTCCAGTCTCATCATAAGGTCTAAAACCTCTGGCATGAAAGGAGGCGGGTGATATGCATTCCTTCACTTAATGCGAGGCCATTTATTTTAGTCTTAGATTGATTGTTTTTACGTTTCAATCAATCACTTTAACACGTTGTCTCGAAGCATCGATTTGGTTCTCGATCACTTCCTGTTGACCTGACTGGCCTTGTTTTAATCAGACAGCGATCTGTTGTTTGTGCCAGCAGATTTTATGCAACACTCACAGCAGTCACATGTTTTTTTTTTTTTTTTTGTGGCCTAATAGAGAAATCACGAGGGCACCGACTCAGAAAGCCCAGCCTCCTCCGTCTGTGTGTTTTCTGAGGATAAAAATGCTTCGCTGTCTTCCGGTGAAGCATTTTCAGGTGCACTTACCATTCAGAACGTCTTCAGTTTCCTGTGGAAGCATAGATACCATACGCTGAGAGCTTAGACACCGCCTCCCCCCACACCACTACCCCAGTTACATCTCTTAGTGGTATTGAGCATTTCCTGACTCCGAGCCCGTCAGCAGTGATGACATAAACAGACAGAGCTTTTTGTCAATAAGTCGAACTGGACTGCCGGGATGGACTGCTGCAGACCAGTTGACCTCTCAGTTTCATTAAAAGGCTTCATCCCACTGTCTGAGTTAATTTGTTGACTTAGTGTTCAGAGTTAAAACTTAAAGCATCTCTGATGCCACCTGAACTTTTTAATAATCTATAGCTTCAAGCTAGAGAGGTCTGGACTAGGGATACACAATACTGGATTTTTGGCCGATATCCGATATGCCGATATGTTAAAACTTATTTGGCCAATATCTGATATGCCGATATGTTAAAACTTATTTGGCCAATATCTGATATGCCGATATGTTAAAACTTATTTGGCCAATATTCGATAGGCCAATATGTTAACTTATTTGGCCAATATCCGATATGCCGATATGTTAAAACTTATTTGGCCAATATCCAATATGCCGATATGTTAAAACTTATTTGGCTGATATGTCGATATGTTAAAACTTATTTGACCAATATCCGATATGCCGATATGTTAAAAACTTATTTGGCCAATATCCGATATGCCGATATGTTAAAATTTATTTGGCCAAGATCCGATACGTCGATATGTTAAAACTTATTTGGCCAATATCCGATATGCCGATATGTTAAAACTTATTTGGCCAAGATCCGAAATGCCGATATGTTAACACGTATTTGGCCGATATCCGATATGTTAAAACTTTTTTGGCCAATAACCAATACCAGTACCGGTATATTTTTCCCTAGACCTATTACAGAGACTACATAGCATTTTCTGCTGTGGAATTAAAATACTACACTATTCTGCATGGTCTTTGTCAATTTACCAAATACCAAATGGAGATGCTGAAAGTGATGTAACACTTCAACTTGTTTTATGTTTAGTGTTAAATTTATTCATGATCTTTACTCTCTCGAACACAATGACAACACTCGAACAGTGCAAACTTGTAAATTTCCACAAATCTAACCTGTTTACAAGCTACAAGTGAAAAGCACATAAGTAGTAATGCATAAATAGATATATTTGACAGTTTCTTAAATTAAAAATTAATTTTAAACAGAAGCCTTTCATATCGGCGAGTTATTTTGATGGACTGACCGATGTCCGATATTTAACTTGATTGTTAATATTGTCCAATACATGTACTGACACCATGACGATAATATTGTGCATCCGTATAGTCTGGACCAGTTCAGCACATGAACTCTTCTACTATACAGCCATGCTGTTGTAGGGAATTCAGAATGTGGTTGCTGAAATATGCAAGGCCTTCCCTGGAAAACATGTTGTCTGGAGCATATGTTGTTCTAAAACAGGGCTATTCAACTAAATTGCTCAGAGGGCCACAGCTACTGAAAAATCAAGAGCTCAGGGGCTGTACATCCAGCAATTGTTCTAATTAAGTTTGTTTTACAATTTAAAATCTAATCTTATTGAAAAATGAATCCGTTAGTGGGTGAGCTGAGCTCACCTGTGGGCCATTTCACAATGGCCCTGCTTTAAAACCTGTATTTTTCCGCATTGATGCTGCCTTTCAAGATGTGTCAGCTGCTCGTGACAGAACCACAAATCCATTTCCAAAAATAATTTCAAATTTTGATTCATCTAGCCTCAGAGCTTTGGCCCAGAGAGGACAGGGGTATTTCTGGAGGTGTAAACCTCTGCCCATCTTTACTTCAGGGAAATTCAGCCTCTCTAAAATGCTTCAGTCCTCTTATTGACCTGTTTGCAAAATGCTCCTCATTTGTATACTCGTACCATCTTTCGTTGCTCCTGTCCCAACTTTTTCTAGATGTTTTGGGGGGTTTTTTGCCATAAAAATACCTCTTTTTTTTTTTTCCTTCTAAAAATCCAAATCCCAAATCGGTGCAAACATAGTTTGAGATTATTTGCTTCCACTCTCTGGGAAGGTTCATAAATATTCATCAACTCAGTGATGCTGCTGTTTGCTCGCATAGTGCAAAATTACTCCCCCACCCCCCCCCCCCCGCAAACATATTTTGCTGCTCGGTCGACCTGATATCTGAGGAAGTCCTAATTTCTTCTGGGTTTTTAGTTAAATTCTTTGGATTTAGGCTGAAAAGTTGTGTTTTTAAACGTGAAAGTGTTTCAGCATGAGACAGAAATGACCCCAAACCGCCCTGTTTGGAAGAGGCTGCTCATTCAGATAATAAGCTGTTCCTGTGTGATAAGAGTCAATGCTAACACGATTAACAAAATATTCTGCCAGGGTCACAGAGTCATCTGTTTCCAGACTTCCGTTGCTCAGTGAGACAGTGAATTTTGTTTTATTGTTTGCATTCTACCGTACTTTTCACTGTATAAGTTGCGTCTTTTTGCTGTCTGACGTTTACTGCGAAGCGATGCATTTGTTTCCCCCCAATAATTATAACTCGATTTTCAACTGAGATCTGACGATTTCATTCATTCTGACATGGAAAATATTAAACACTACCATTTTCAACCTCTAGAGGGCACTCAAGTCGCAAGCCAATCGTATCATTAATAGGTACAAGTGGCTATTATTGAGACACTTTGTTTGCCATACAAAGCCATTTTCATCTCACTCCGGACTCGTGGATCAAACGTCAAATCAGCTGCATTTCACCGTGCCGCCCAGGCGAAATGCAGCTGATTAGACCATTAAAGTGCATTTATTAAGGAAAGGTTGGACTGAGACTCACCTTTGCTATAATTTCAAGCAAACAAATAATTGTTTTTAGGTGGTTATCTTGTTAAATTTCAAAGAAATGCACAGCAAGTCCTCCCTCTGTGTGCTCCCGCAGTTACGAATCGGCGTTTGAAAATGCAGCTGATTTTACCGTTGAAGTGCATCTATTAAGGAAAAGTTGGACTGAGACACACCTTTGCTATAATTTTGAGCAAACAAATAATTGTTTTTAGGTGTTAATCTTGTTAAATTCTCCCACGTCCGCCATTTGGCAGCCAATTGATTTTTGGCACACTGGCCCATGTTTCCAGGTTGTCAGCGGTGATGCATAATAGATGAGACTTATATGGCAAAGCAACTTATTTATTTATTTTTCCACTTTAGTAGACATATTTGGACAGATCAAAATATAAATAACCAAATTTTTTATATATATATATATATTTGTATATATATAATTTGGACTGATGCGCCTTAGACGGCGCTGCGACGTGTACAGTGGAAAGTACGGCAATTGACCTGAGTCAAGAAATGCTTCTTTATGAAATAAAAACTCACTAAAATATAAATAATATTGAGCTGATTTAAAAACCCCATCTGTGTTGTATGCAGGGTGGCCCGGTTGAGATCCTCCCATTCCTCTACCTCGGCAGTGCCCTTCACGCCTCAAAAAGAGAGGTTTTGGACGCCATTGGAATCTCTGCCTTGCTGAACGTGTCGGCCGACTGTCCCAACCACTTCGAGGGCACTTACCAGTACAAGTGTATCCCAGTGGAGGACAACCATAAAGAAGACATCAGCTGCTGGTTCCTGGAGGCCATCGAGTTCATAGGTCAGTGGTCCGTTTGCAGCTTTGGAGCTTTTGCTCGTGTGTGAGTTTTGGTAGCAAAATTTCTCAGAAGCCAAAATTGCACAAAGCAGTCACTGACTGAGTTTTGGAGTCAACTTGATGCAAAATTCAAAATAATATGAAACAGTCACTTTCATCGGTTCTGAGCCGAAATTCAAGGTTAATTAATTTTGCGTTGCAGCTGTTATTTAATTTATGCTTTTAATTTGGTGGAACACCTCATTACTAATACATTTATGGAGTATTTATCCGGCAGTCTGTTGATCAATTTGTTTTTCCGGTCTGTTCCTAATTGGTATTCACGAGCAACCATAATGACACGATTCTGTAAATAATAATGATTTCAGTGCAACATTGAGTGTGTTATGCAGTCGAATGTGTTTTTGCTTTGCACATTCACACAGTTCATAGAGACTGTGTGTGTGTGTGTGTGTGTGTGTGTGTGTGTAGGTGTAGGTGCTGGTATGCGTCATGGCTAACTGTTGTGGGACCAGAGTCTGACTCATCCGCTGTTCCTGGGTGAAAAGACGCCGCTGTGGAGATACTGGAAATCTCTCCGTGTGAAAACGGAGAGATTAGGATTAGGGAAATCCAGATAACTTTAAACAAAAATGTACACAATAAATAAATTAAAAAATGGGAAAGAGGCTTCTGCAAATAAGAAATTAAACCTGTAAATTTCCTTACATCTTGCAGAATTTGTCCTTTTAAAATAATGGAGTACACTTTACCTTGTTTGTCTGCATTTCAAATTTCCTGTACTAATCACGCAAAGTGATGTCGCTGAGGAAATTGAGTTACTGTAAATGCTTTCATTACTAACTCAGACCTGGTAAATAACAGCATGCATGCATGCACGGCTGAAGGAGCAGAGCCATAAACGGGGCAGAGGAGGAAGTGTAAATAAGACACAGATGACTCAAATTTTGCACTTGTGTGTTCCATTTACTGCAAATGTGATTTGCAGCATTCTCACTTTGAGGTTAGCTATCAGTTTGACGCCGCGGCGAGGCTCGAGAGCGCGTGGGAGAGGAAATGAAGGTTTGAGGTGAAGCGTCACTGTACATCTGGCGTGTTAAGACATTTGCTGGGTGTAAAAAAAACACACACACATAAAAAAGGAAAACAAAGCTCTGCAGGGTTAATGCAGAATATTAAATATTAACAGGTAGGCCTGTCACAATAAACAGTAAATCAATTAGTCACATGATAAATGAAAATTCTCAACCTCATTTTCCTCATCCATTCTTAGGTTCAAACAGTCTTATACTGACATCCGTTGGTCAAAAAAGATACTACACTCAAAACAAATTAAACATTTCTTCTTAAATTTGACAGATTGTCTCAGAAATTATTGCGATGAATGGTAAAATTGTTTGAAATTTGACAATAATGAGCAATTACTGTCAAATTTAAGAAGACATATTTGTTAATGTTTTGAGTGTAGTACCTTTTTTGACCACCAGATGGCAGTATAAGACTGTTTGAACCGATGGATGGATAGTGAGGGAGCGAGCAGCGTGTCTCTTTAAGAAAATGGGAGGGAGGCCTCTTGATGGGACATGGGCTGTCTCTCGATCCTTTTTTTTTTTTAGTTCTCAAAATGGTGGACGCTCGTTGTGACGCTCGCTTGTGTAAAGAGTCTTTTGTCACCCAGTGTCCATTAGAAAGAGACACGAAATGATAAAGCCGATAAATGAAAAATGAGGTTGATGATTTTCATTTATCATGCGATTAATTGTTTATTGCGACAGGCCTAATTTCAAACAATATTATCGTTTATCTCAATATTTACTGAGACAATTAATCGCCCACTAAATTTGTTATCGTGACAGGACCTGTTATTACAAGCAGCCTAGTTTACGAAAACTAAAGCTAGCTGCTGTTAGAGTCAAACCTCAATGAGCTCCTTCAGGATGCTGTATTCATGTCTCATCTCTGTTTTCTCAGATTCGATACGGGACTCCAGCGGTCGGGTGCTGGTCCATTGTCAAGCAGGCATCTCCCGCTCGGCCACCATCTGCCTGGCCTATCTGATGAAGAGGAAGCGCGTCCGTTTGGATGAAGCGTTCGAGTTCGTGCGCCGGCGTCGCAGCATCATCTCCCCTAACTTCAGCTTCATGGGGCAGCTGCTGCAGTTCGAGTCGCAGGTCCTCGCCACCTCCTGCGCGGCCGAGGCGGCGGCCACGGCGAGCCCGCTGCTCGGACCCAAGTCCACGACAGCCGCCGCTTCGGTGACGGCCGCGCCTTCCTCTCCGTTTATTTTCAACTTCCCGGTGTCGGTGGTGAACTCTGCCTACCTGCACCACAGCCCCATCACGACCTCACCTGGCTGCTGATGCTCGGCCAATCAGAGCCTTCCCCTGACACTGAGCGAGCACAGACTGGGCTTGCTGTTGGCTGGAAGCGCTGTCAGTCTCGCTGACCGCTGCAGTGCGTGCACGCTTCCACAGCAGGGACGTGAGGAACGTCACGGTGCCTGATTCAGAACACATTGAAAAGACTTTTATTTTGAAATTTTGAAACCAGCCAACCTGTCCACTCATTAATTCCGTTTGACCAAAAATAAGATGGCTTTCCAAACCTTTTTTTTTTTTTTTTTAATTGTAACGTTCACTTTGAGTAACGTGGACTCACCTTCTTCCAGCGTGCACACGGACACACAAAATCGAACACAGAGAGGCCCGAGCAGCGCACACATTCATGACTGAATGAGCTCAGTATGAAGATGGCTTGTTGCTATGGAGACGAGGTCTTTAGGAGAGGAGATGGACACAGGAAGGAAGGAAGGAGGAATTTTAAGCACCCGCTCTTTTCTCTTTGGGTGTCCCTCCTGCTGCCGGACAAAAGAGACGGAGGAGGAAAAAAAAAAGAGAGAGGAGAGGAGGAGACGGTGACAGAAAGCAGGAGCCTCTTCAGTGACGGGTGTTCTGCCGGGGATCCGACCGGAGCTTCCTGTCCTTCATACGTCCTCTTCCTCCCCCCCACTCACACACGCCTCCTCTCCTCCTCATCTCTGCCTCTCATCTTTGGCCTGCCTGCCTTTGCTTTTCGTCTTCTCGCTTGAAAAGCTGAAAGGAATCAAATTAGATGCCAAATGAAGGCCAGGGCCCTTGAAAACGGACTGGGAAACCCCTGAGATATCGTAGGAAAGCCCTGTATTGCATCACAGCTAAATATATTTTGATGAAAGGGCTGAAAAAGACGAAAATGAAGTGGTACTTTTTTTTTTTTTTTCTTTATTAAAATAGATTTGAGGACATTTTGTTGCACGGGACTTGGGGGTATTATGGTCCACGAAGACATCAGCTGGTGGTTTTGCATTTTTACCTTTCTAAAAATTATGTATCTTTAACCGTTGACACCTGGGTTTCACTTCTCGTCAGAACTTTCTGAAATGAACTTCGCATCGGCTCCTTGTTGGTGCCTTGGAAGTTGTTGCGGTTAAGAAGCAAAAATGTTTGTCTCCAGTGGACGGTCCTTTAAGTGTCTGTGCCTTGTTCATGAAGGTATCCTCTGGATTTAGGCATCATGAAAGAAAGCAAATTGCCGAATGTTGGTCAGACTGACGACCATCTTCAGATCCTCACCTGCAGAAATAGTCTACTGTGCACGAGAAGTTTTTCGCAGGTTCAGATTTAAATTAAACCAAACCTAAGAACGGGGGTAATGCACATCATAAAAATCACTGAAGTGCATATATTTAATTTCATAAGGTACACTTTTAAAATGATTGCTCAGATTATTTGACGAGGAAACTTCTAGGGAAACATTAAGAGTAAATGTCTTACTTGTTGTAGAAAAATCTGAACGGCTTCAGGTTTTTGTTTTTAAACAAGCAAAAAGTTAATTCTGTCCTAATGATTAGTCAAAAGGTTATAGGGAGCCCTAAACAATGACTATCTTACCTGCTGTAGATAGCTTTTGGAATGGACTTGTTTTGGAAAAATAAAGTTTATTTTTGATCAGATTGAAGAGCTAATGCTAGTCCAAGTGTTGCCACTGCTAAAGAGGATTACTGACTCCAATGTAAAAAAAAAAAAAAAAAAAGGAAATAAATGTTTTTGAGATTTGAGT
>JAVCKU010000037.1:18186501-18198891 GCA_032273985.1 Hypsolebias coamazonicus | reverse complement strand
TGGGTTTCTGCTCGTAAATAAACAAAAGCTGTTGCTAACAGTTGAACAAGACACTTTTATTCTTTAAGATAATTTTGGGAAGTTTCTTTAGGCATGTGTTTGGTCAGTAAATCGTATTTCAAGTTTTAGTACAATCCTTTAGAAAATCCTTTTTTTTTTATTTTAGAAATGATGTCATTGGCATCTCAAGGTTGTCTGGACTTGTTGTTTACAGAGTTAGTCACATGGACCTAGTTTTAAATTGGGTCATTTACACTGACTGGGACATTTATGGAGGAATCTGTTGTTGGTTTTATTGCTCCCAAATTTATCTCAGATTGCAGTAACATGTCACCCCCATGGGTTCTAAACTCTCCAGGTCTGCCTGTCTGTAGAAGAGCCTAAAGTCAAAGCTTGTTTCTGCATTTTGCAACATGGTTTGCTTGCAGTTTAAAGAACACGAAAATCCATTATTTGTTGTGTTCTTCCACAAAACCCAAACAAACACATGACTCACTTTGGATGGCGGATGTCCGGGACGGAGCGGTTTAACGAGATCCTGTCGCTGACAAAGATGTTGAAGCCATTCTCCCTGTAGGCCTGGTCCACTTTGTCAGCATCCGTCAGAGGAAACGGTTTCCCCTGCTCACCGTTACCTGCAGAAAACCCAAGAACGTTCCACCATCAGTACCGGAACACAACGAGGACACAACCTCAAAGCATCGATAAGACGCTCAGTGTGCACGACTCTTAAAATCTGTCTTAATTACATGAAGACAACAGAAGCAGGGCCTTAAAATAATTTAATGAATTTTGATTTAAACCATTTGTGTAATGCCTTTAGATTAGACTAAAACAATGAATCAATGCTATATAAATAATCTTAGAGATGCAGAAGATTAGTGTCATTTACCACACGTTTTATTTAAAATATACAGTTTATGTATTCATGACGTACAATGAATCAGTTTTGTGGCATCCCAATAATTTTTATTAGACATAAAAACATTACAAAACTTGAATGCATGAGAATATTTTTAATATTTTATTCAAGCTGCACTGGTTTTAATGTTTGCAGAGGCTTCTTCACATCTGCTGGGGACTCCAGTTCCTGGGGAGAAAAAAAAAAAAAGAAAAAAAAGAAACTTTATCACAAAAGTTAATCTGAAGATAATTAGTTTGAAACATTGCAGCTTTTAATCATCGATACCTCAGAGTCAGAATCTTGTTCAGGTAGAGCCATGTGATCCATCAGAGTTTCTTTATCTGGAGACCTGCTGAAGTACTTCCATCCTTTCCTGTTCAAACACAGCAGATCAGTAATTTAACATTTAACAAGCTTTGAGCATTTTTTTGTTCTTTTGCTTTAAAAAGTGCTGCAGCTCATTGCAGGATAACATTTAGGCACCAAAACGTGTAAATTTGAATAAAGTGAGCAAGCTAGGAGCTGCTGCAACACTAAATGCAACTGCCTGGCGAAGACAAAACGCCCAGTACCTTTTAGAGAAGACAAAAACTGCAACGATCACTGCGGCGACGAGGCAGAAAGCCACCATGATGACAGCAGGGTGGCTCCTCCTGCTTTGCTCCTCACAGAACTGGCCTTTGTAGCCGGGCGCACACAGACAGCGAGTGGCTTTGCCTTCGGCGATGCAGCGGCCGTGGTTGTTGCAGCGTTTGAGGTCGCAGGAGGCCGAGTCTTTATCAGACAGAACAGAGTGGTGGAGGTCAGGATGGAGGGAGGACGACTGATCGCTCACTCTGGTCCTTGAGGCTGAATCCACGTTTGGACCTGAAGGACAAGACAATGATTCTGTTAGATGTTAAAATGAATGCTTACTCATTTAAATAGTCTTTTATTTTCAGTATTTATACAAGCACTGCATTCAACAATTACAAAATACTGTACGTTTCTTCTAAAACTTTCAAGGTAGATGCAGTTTTGTTAAATGATTCTCTTAAATAAATTCTAGGGCCATTATTAGTTTTGTTTTATACATGCACAATTTAGATACAATTTCAATATTTGATCCGATTATTAAAGCTTGAAACTCCACAACATTTTAGAATTGACAAAGCCTCCAGGATAGGAAGCGAAACGGCTTCAGCTTCAGAATAGAAGTTTATTTTTTAGTTAATTTTTGCTTTTGTTCGGATTTTGCACTGCACGCAAAGAAATTAAAGAAATTCAGAGCAGGAATTTCCAGTTTTCACTACTGTCTGATGTGCATACAGTCAAACTTAAACTTTATGAATAGGTTTCCTTAAAGGCTTAAAAGTAATGTGCAAACATTCAAACTAAGTGATTAAGAGTCCAGGATAATGAAGGTATTTAGGTCAAAAGTAACTAAAGAAAGCCAGTTCAGGGTGGTTATTAAAGGTGACCTCAGGGTCAGAGGTCACAGGAGTGCACATCTTCGTGCGATATGGTTTTGGGCTGAAAACTCACAGTCCAGCTCATCCGACCCGTCTGCTGAACAGTCCACACGGCCGTCACAGAACTTGCTGCTGCTGACACACTCGCTGCCGTCGAAGCAGGATTCCTCTCCAGCTGGGCAGGAAGGCAGTGGGTTGCAGACAGTGCTGTTGGTGTTGTAAAAGCCCCGCCCACATTTACAGGTATGACCTCCAGGATGGGGCAGGCACAGGTGGGCACATCCGCCGTTCCTTTCTGAGCAGCTGTTGCTTCCTGGAGGGAAAAATTGACAGATTGATTAAACTTAGAATAAAAAATTAATAAGCATTTTTCTTAAGAGGACATCAGCGCTGTTGATACAGCAGGTGGACAGTTATGCCAGCGGTCTTCACACACTGGAGTATTTGACCTAAATACAGAGGCCATTCAATACTGATTTATTTAACCACAGGTATTCATCTTTCTTAAAAAAACAAATTTAGCTATTGTTTAATATTTTTGCAAAGTATCACAATTTTCTGTTGGTAATCTGGTTTCTCCATTCGAAACATGTTTTTTGGTTGCATCTAACAGTATCGTTGCAGGAATCAGATTCATTGACACTTCTCTTTATAGAAACAATATTTGGATTATAAATATGGTTAAAGAAAATGAAGACTTTCTGCAAAACCATTTAATCACCGAATTTGAGGAAATGCCACTTTCATATTTAATACAATTCATTTTCACCTTAGTTTACAAAGCCAACAATTTGGTGATACAGTAGCTTACCCATATTATCCAAAGGTTTTCATGCAATTAGAACAGAGTGCACAAACCAGTTCCTCTACATCAGGGCTATTCAACAACAGCTCAGGGGGCCACAGTTTCTGAAAACCAACAGTTCGGGGGCCGGACGTCCAGCGATTAAATCATTACGTAAATAAACCAAGACTCAGTGATCTGTTTGTTACCTTTTAAATTTGTTATTTTATTGCATTGACTCAAATGCAATAAAACTCAAAACCCACCCCCACTGTTTTTTTATGAAGTGGGCTGGATTGAAGTCACCCACAGGCCAGAAAGGGCCCGCGGGCCACCAGTTGAATAGCCCTGCTCTACATGAATGCCACAGAGCGTGATTATGCAACTATGATATTTAGCTTTGGTCTGTGTTGGAGCTCCATCGTCAGTGCTCTTTCACTGGAGGACAAACTGGGATCTCAGCCTGCCAGTCTCCTGCAGGTACCACATCACTGCATGTATTTAGCTCCAGCTGAGCCCAATTAAACTTTTATTCTGGCTGCAATGTCTGATAGGGTTGAGTTTCCTCTCCTAAAAGAGAAGTTTATGATGCAGATGGTGCGATTCCCATGTTGTGACCAACAGACTGGTCTGACTTGCTTCTGCTATGCATATTTAGCCAACAACGGGAAGCAAGCTTGTTTGTCAGCATTACAGAACTGGGCAGGAGCTAAAGCGTTACACAAAATAGATTTCAGTGAAGCAATTTGAGAATATGCCTGTCTAAATGGTAAAATGCTTCCAGATCAGCTATGGAAAACCTGTGTTTTCTTCAGACAAATGATTTGCATAAACTTTTTAAAACTCCAGCAGCCTGAACTACAGAAGAGTCTGCACTCAGATGAGACGTCACTGAATCAAGTCCATTTACTTGTCCCACTGTTTAGGTTGTGATTTAACAGGCTCAAATTATGTCACTTGTGATTTTATACCCATTGTGTTTTATGATAAATTAGTTCCTTTTCCACTTCAAATCATGGTCTGAACTTTTATCTGCCATTTCACCACCATAAATGTTACTTTGAAGTCTTTACAAGCTTCCAAAATTGTGGAAATTCATATTTTTAGGGATTTACTTCTATTGTTCACCAAATTAAATTCAAAGAACGTCCTAAAATGTACTTAAGCTCAACAGACCCCCTCTCAGAGAGAGACCGGATAGCAGAAATAAAAAGCAGCAGAGACCTACCGGACTGGCTGTCGTCGTAGGATCTCATTTCCACCACACCGGCTTTTGTTTGAAACCACAACTGTTTGGGCTGAAGTCCATCACTGAACCACAGCTTGCTTACATCTACACAGGTAAGGGGGAGAAAAATATACATTAATATATACATACACATACATACATATATTAAAATTACAGTTCAAAATTACAGTTCAAAAATTTTGATGAACGTGTGCCCATTTGCGTTTTAGAATAAATTGGAGGCAGAAAAACATTGTCTACTTCCATCTGCTGACTGAAGATTCAAATTAATCTTCATACGTTTATTACTGGAAAATGTTTCAGTCATTGTCATGATCATTGGAGTTTGCTTTGGATTGTAAGTCCAAAAGAAAGTCTGATTTTATATTTAAGCATTAGTAGTTGCAGTGTCAAAACGTAATCCCATCTTCAGGACAGGATTAAGTACGGGTGTAAACAAGCTTTGAGGATTACGTTCCGCTGCCACATTTTGTCCTCACCTTTCTCCAAAGTTATCCAAAAGAAAACCTTCTCAATACGTGTGAAGGAGACGAGCAGATTGGGACCAGTTTTATACTCTTTATACTCTGATCCATCCACTCCAATAGAGCTTATTACGCCTTCACCTGAGGAGAGATTACTGTTTATATAGATGCAAACAAAGTTAAAAAAATAAAATAATTTAAACCCTGACCACTGTCAGCCCAGTAGATCCTGGTTCCATCATTAGAGAAGACCAGAGAGATGGGCATGCTAGCCTTCCTCCACAACACTACTTTGTTCCGGCCATCCATCCAGGCACAATCAACCTCCGCCTGGCTCTTTGCACCCGCAACTACTACTGCAGTGTAGCAGAGTCGACCTGAAGATGGATGCAGGGCGATGGATCCAACTCCCTGGATAAAATAAAGCATTTATACAGGTGCTGGTCAAAATTAGAATACTGTATCATGAAAATGTTGATTTTAGTAATTCCATCCAAAAAGTGAAACTTATATTCAGTACACACAGACTGATATATTTTAAATGCTTATTTCTTTTAATGTTGATGTTTATAACTGACAACTACTGTAATGAAAACTCCAAATTCAGTATCTCAAAATTTGAAAACTGAATAGGTTCAATATTTAAGACACCTGATGTCAGTCTAATCAGCAAATTAACTCAAAACACTTGCAAAGGCATTTAAAATGGTCTCAGTCTAGTTCTGTAGGCTACACAATCATGTGGAAGACTGCTGACTTGAAAGTTATCCAGAAGATGACCATTGACACTTGCACAAGGAGGGCAAGACAAAAAGGTCATTACTAAAGAGGCTGGCTGTTCACAGAGCTCTGTGTCCAAGCGCATTAAGAGGTGAAGCGAAGGAAACGATGTGGGGGGTGGGGGTGTACAAGCAATAGGGATAACCACACCCAGGAGAGGATTGTGAAACAAAGCCTATTCCAAAATGTGGGGGAGATTCACAAAGAGTGGACTGCAGCTTGAGTCAGTGTTTCAAGAACCACCACGCACAGACGTATGCAAGACATGGGTTTCAGCTGTTGCATTCTTTGTCTCAAGCCACCCTTGAACAAGAGACGGCGTCAGAAGAGTTGTCTGGGACTGCTGCTGAGTGGTCCAAAGTTTTGTTCTTTGATAAAAGTAAATTTTGCATTTACTTTGTAACTTAAGGTCTCAGAGTCTGGAGGAAGAGAGGAGAGGCACAGAATCCATGTTGCAAGAGGTCCAGTGTCAAGTTTCAAGTCAGTTTGTCCACTGTGTTTTCTGAGGTTAAAGGTCAACGCAATGTCTACCAGGACGTTTGAGCACTTCACGCTTCCTGCTGCTGACCAACTTTATGGAAATGTAGATTTCATTTTCCAACAGGACTTGGCACTTGCACACAGTGCCAAAGCTACCAGTACATGTGTTAAGGACTATGGTATCCCCTTCTTAATTGGCCAGCAAACTCACCTGACCTTATGGAGGAAGCCTGGTGAAGATGCAATATGCCAGACCCAACAATTTGGAAGATCTGAAGGTCACCATCAGAGCAACCTGGGCGCTCATAACACCTGAGCAGTGCCACAGACTGATGGACTCCATGCCACGCCCCATTGCTGCAGTAATGCAGGCAAAAGGAGCAACAACTAAGTACTGAGTGCTGTACATGCTCATACTTTTCAGTTGGCCAACATTTCTAAAAATCCTTTTTTTTAATTGGTCTTTAGTAATGTTCAAATTTTCTGAGATACCAAATTTAGGCTTTTCATTAGTTGTCAGTTATAATCATCAACATTACAAGAAATAAACATTTGAAATGTATCAGTCTGTGTGTAATGAATGAATATAGTATACAAGTTTCACTTTTTGAATGGAATTACTGGAATAAATCAACTGTTTCATGAAATTCCAATTTTATGACCAACACCTGTATGTGTTATGGCATTTTCCATATTGTTTTCAGTTTCTATAATTAAAACTTTTTACAAATTAAGAATTTGAAATAAAGTTGGCCACTAGAGAGCAGCACAGACTGTTTTGTAACTTTACAACACTATAAAGTTCATTCAAGTTACATAAAAGGAGAGAAATGTGTATTTTGGTGACATGATTTGAGATCACCCACTCCCCAAGACAAAAGTTTAGAACAAGATAGTTTTGACTGATTGCCCTTTTCCCCCATGATGAACCATTGCTGTTCTGATGAGTGTCATTCCTTCCAGGCTAACTGTGCTCCCATCCAACATCAACTAAGGCGCATTAAGTTGTCAGAGTAATAGAGAAATGGACTAAGCTTTTCTGTGACTTTTGAAACGTTAATTCTCGACCAAATCAAACACATAAATCTTGTTGGACCTGTCTTGCCAGCACCACAATCAAAACACCAAATAAGGGATTATTAAATAAAACTGTACATGATCCCGCTGCTGGAGTCAGAGAGATGTCTAGAGTTTAATCTCAATCTCACCACAGACTGTGTTTCCAAAACCTTGCTTTAATTAATCTGTCTGTTGGAGATCATTTGCTGGTTTAGAGTTCATCAGTCATACATTTTCAAGTATTTTAAAATGGATTTTGCTTCTCCATTTGTTTGTTTTTTTTCTTTCCCAGGGCATGTCTATGCAGAAGAAGGCGGCTGAAGACAGACTCGCCAACACCGGCTCTGGTCAGTCCTTCCTGGCCCGCCAGAGACAAGCCACCAGCTCACGCCGCTCCTACCCTGGTCACGTCCAGCCAGCTACCGCAAGGTAGACGAGCGAAGAGCCCCAACACAAACTTCAGTCCCCAGAGTTTGCATTCAGCAGGTTTCCATTTCTTACAGAAGGTTTTCTGCGCTCTTCCTAATGATTCTCTGTTTTCCTTCTCAATCAGATCCATGAGGTAAAGATTCCAGGCAAGCCTGAATCTCGCATCTTTTTTTGTTGTTTTTTCTTAAATCTTACTTTTTACTCCAAGATGCAAGACTTTGACCACATTCGAACCTCAGCGTATTTGACAGAAAGACTAATCACTCCATCCCCTCTTCCTCCGTCTCAGCCACCACTTGAACTTGTTCTGAGTGGCAAACAGATAATCTGGACTCAGAAGAGTTGCACCTTCTTGAAAAGATACTGTCGCTTTTGATAAAAAGGGACTGTTTTGCCTTTCCATGCAGCATTGATGCACGTCTCTACCTGTGATATCTGACGGTCACTTTTGCTTTTGACAGGAACCGACTGTCCTGCGTAACATTTGAATTCTAATTTTGTAGTTTTAAGGAAACAATGTTAGAATGTATCATCTGACTTTAAATCTGTCTTAAGCTACGGAGTCATAGGAAGATGTATTAATGCTTCGGTGTTTAATTTTTGTCTGATTTTATAGATTTAATAGGATTACTTATATGGGAGACAACAGCAAACTGTTGGATGAAAACGTAAAGCAATAATTTGGGATGTTTTTCTTTGAGATGAGCCACTTCACTGGGTTTTTAAGTCGTTTCCAAAGGTGCAATCCACAGTGAGGTTGATTTTAAATGCTGCTTTGCATCATAGGTTGTTTAGTGAATCATCAGGAGCCACTGTTTAGCTGAACACTGGTTTTAGCTCTACCAGCATTTACAGAATTATGTCAAACAGCCAAATGTGTATCAGTGTTTTTCTTTTTAACCTTGTATAAATTATTTTATTCAAGAAATTCTGCAGTTTCCCATTTAAATGACATAACTACAAAGATGTTTTAGATTTGAAAACCTCCAGGACTATTGAAGAAGCTGGCAGTGTTCAGTGTTGCACGTTAAAGCAGATTTTCTCTTCCATTAAAACCAGTTATTGCAGGTTAATCATAGGATTTTTTTATTTTTTTTTTTAGTGTTTGTTTCACTGAAAACTACATAGGAAGTTTGTATCAACACTCATCTTCTGCTTTCAGCCTCTTTAAACCATTTTTTATTCCATTCTTGTCATTTAAGGGAATAACGTGAATAATCTACCGTAATTTCTGGACTATAAGCCGCTGCTTTTTTCACACATTTTGAACACTGCTGCTTGTACAATGCTGAGGCTACCTTATCGATTCTTTTTCTTTCTTTTTTTTAATGGGCTAACGAGCTTCATATTGCCTAAACATTTAGTCTTGTCCCACACGTGCACTCACAGAGCTGCACAATGCACATCTCTCTTGGAGGATGGGTCCTCGTGACTCAGTGAGACTACATGTATAAATACTGGTTAAAAAATAAATAAATCCAATCCAATAAATAAATAAATCCAAACAATGAAATTTCCCGTTAGGTAATTTTGGAAACTTGGTTTCATTGGTCCACTGGGGTGAACCATTCATTGGTCAGTAAAAAAACATTTGCTGTATGTATTTGTGTATGTTACCAGTATGTATTTAATTAAAAGTTGTTTTTTTTTTAATCTTTGTGTAAATATCTCATATTACAATGTGGACACCCGCCACGTGTACACAAGTGCAGTCTATATATGTACAATTTTTTTTTCTTTTTAAATTTACTGGGTGCTGCTTATATTCAGGTGCGCTCAATAGTCCAGAAATTACAGTATTGTTTATTTTAATCTTATTTGTGTATATGTCATGAGCATATGTTTGTTTTTGTTTGCTTACTAGTCCTGCCATCTCATCCTAACTTCTCTCTCGTCTCCTTTAACAGCAATATCACTGCATGACTGGTACACCAGTGACCTGCCCATTGCCATGTGCGGCCTGGCCTGGTCCTGTGGCCCACACTGACCCCCCCTCCTGCTGGCAGGGCTAGACTGAGGCACACAATGCATGAACCTGCCTGCGTACTGTTTGCATGACCCTTGCATTGATTCCAGCCTGCAAATAACCAGCAGCAACCTCATGACTAACTTCTTCTGCACAGGGATGGGGTCAGGACATGAAAAGTCTCTTCCCTCAGTTAATTATTTTTCCATCAGCTGGGTAACGCTTTCATTCTTGTTGCTGTCCATCTCCTCTAACCTCCTACCTCCTCTCAGTCCTGGTGGACATGGCTGCTTGTGCTTCCACGAGTCTGTTACGATTATGTTACAAACGTCCCCAGAGGGAGCAGAGTACAGCAGTATTTTCTGTTCAGCAAGCGTTCTCTGCAGTATTTGAGGATTTTGACACAGGCTGCCCATTTTGGGGAAACCTCAGTGACATATTTTTCTCATGTCGTTTTCTGTTTACATGTTGTTGGAGGAGCGAGAGCTTAAACCCCTGCGCTAAATGTCAAACCTCATCTTACCTTATTGTTTGATTCCATTGTAATTTTTTTAAACACCCCAAGTATTGATAACAGGAAGTTTTGAACTTGATGCCAGCACGTTTTTGTTTATTTGGCAAAAGGAGCAAATATGACAAAGTAAATGTAAAATGTGAATAATGTGACAGATGTTTTTATATACTGTAGGGGAAAAGCCCTCATTAAACAGTCTTAGTTTTTCTCATCAAGCATTTAGTTTTCAAAATGCATCTTTAATACTCATTTATGTTTCTAGTATAGGTCATGTTTAACGTGTTAAGACAAATAAAAAAACATCTACTGATGACATTTTTAAAACATTATGCAATTTGAATGATTTGACTTTAATACAAAGTGATGAATGACGAAGCTGCGTTTTCTTGTGTAGGCAAATGTTCATTCACTTTAGAAAAGACAAAAAGTGTGTAAAGTTAAGAATATTCACCAATCTTGATTCTTATCTGCCTGTTTTTAAGTTTAGTGTTTCAGTGTTAAAATGACAACAATATTTTGACATTAAACCTTTATGGAACAAAGTGACTTTTAAAATGCAGTGTTACACAGGCCACATATAACCGTATGTGTTAGGTCAAGTTTGAAGTTGCTGTACGTTCTTTTTACATTTTCTTTTTTTTTGTTTTAAGTAATAGAAATCATTCAAATTGTATTTCAAAAGTTTATTTTGTTACAAAGCTGAGGGCTGAAAACTACACCAGGATCTAAGTATAGGATTATTCAAATGAAAGACGATTAAATCCTGCAGATTAGTGCCTTTTGTGTTTGATGCCGTTACGAATGATTTGAGTTTTAGGAATAAAAACATTAAAACGTGCTGGCTGATAGGCAGATATCTGTTGCACGTTTTGAAAAAGAATGCCTCAGTTCTGTTTTACCTTTATTTGCATGATGCATCAAATCTAAGATGGGCTTAATGAGGACTTTTTCAGGTTTTCATCTTGTTTTAGTCACATTTGCTCCATTGTGTAACCTTAGCTTAATCCATACCATGTTTTAATGACTTATTTATTCTCTTGCAGCAGTGTTAGGCTTCTTTTATTATTAGTAACATTATTACATTAACATTTATACTGTTGAAATGACTGTAATCAAGTTGCAAATACTGTTAAGTAACTTGTGCAACAAACAGAGTAGAAGGTTTGTAGTTTTGAAACATTTGTCTGCATCAAACGCCGGAAAGGCTTTGGTTGAGATGTATAATACAGCCCAGTATTTACAGGTTACATTCATAATGGCAGTCTGGTCTCCATATGTGCCAGACTGTACCATTTATTTCCTACAGGAAAAGTTTAAGAAGTTTTTGATCATTTAATTTAAAATCTAATTCTAATTGACTCAATGGTGAATTTGCAGCGATCATGTAAACCAGCAATTGCAGTATTTTCTTCTATAGAGACACCAGGGTTAGGTCGTGTGTGGATGTTTTTATTCAATGCCGTCTGGACAAAATGGTCATTAAATATGTTTTCCAATACTGAGTGATAAAAGAGTAAAACTTAGCAAAGATATACATTTTTCTCTTTTTTTCTGATTGTTGTGTGAATCAGTTTCATAAACGACGTCTGTTAACACACGCAGCTCTTAACCGTCCAGAAGTTGGTGTGCTCATGATTTTTGTATGTAATTGAATTCATTCACGATGTGGTTGACTTGTTGAAATTTACTTCAGGAATGTGAGGACATCCTTTGTTTTCAAGGTTCTTTAAAATTTAAAAAAGGACTGTCTAGTTTCCTTTCTTCCCAGTTAAATCAGCCCCTTGAGTTTTTGTTGCTTTTATTCTGAAGTTTGTAAGTCTGGACTGTTTTCAGACCTTTTAAATACAAATCGGATGGAGATGATAAAAATACAACAACGTTTAAACTGTAACTAGAAACATTTCCTCAAAAACCTGCAGAAATCACTTCATATTTTTATATCTTAAAAACACACCAAAGTGGTGCACACAACAAATGTGCTTTTTTTTTTTTAAACATTGAAAATCCATTCATTTTTAAGTAGCAAATCACATCCCTATTGCCAATGTGTTATATTTATATATCACCTGTAATAAAAAATAAAATCCCTGTACATACAGTTTGTGGTTTTGTGTAAAAGAAGCGACTCATTTCATCCGTCGTCTGTTCGTAGAGGACCTGCTGAAGGAAATGTGCTTCAGACGCCACAAAAACCTGGAAACCACATTGTAAATAAAGCTGGTGTAAACATCCTGTTTTGCTTTTTCTGTAGTTTTTTTTTTTTTTTTTTTCCTGTTGGAACATGCAGCTAAAAATAATTTAATACTGTAT
>JAVCKU010000037.1:18167962-18179732 GCA_032273985.1 Hypsolebias coamazonicus | reverse complement strand
TGGTTCATGATATTTTGCTCAAGCTACAAACAAAAACAATGCACCTTCACCCGCGGGTGAGAACGTCTGCAATTTTTGACAAGTCTCGAATAATTGCTGGACTTACTTGGGTTTTCACATCGAACCACGCAGTCCTTTTCATCAAACCCATCAGGACAGTCTTTTTTGCCGTCACAGAGCTGATTCTGAGACACACACTTCGATGAAGCTGGACACAGAACTGAAGGAGTGAAGCAAGTTGGTGGAGAGGTGATGAGGGGAAACACTGTTGAGGCTAGACTGAAGTCTGAAGAAAAAAAAAAAAAATTGTTTAATGCTCAATGACAATACACATATTTTAGACCATTAGCTTGTAAACACATTGATTGAATACTTCATAAAATTAGTCCAGCTTTTAAGTCCGATAAAATCTTGAAAAACTGAGAACTTACCACAGTCCACTTCATCGGAGCCATCCAGGCAGTCTTGCTCTCCATCACATACGAATTTCTTTGGGATGCAGCGTTTTGCATCAGCACAGCGGTGCTCACAGCTCTTTGTTTGTTTCCAGCAGTCCCTTTCGTCAGACCGATCCCGACACTGAGGTTTCCCATCGCACACTTCAGTCTCGGGGATGCACATTTTCCCATGTGCACACTGAAACTCTCCTAGGAAATTAAGTCTTATAGTTAATGTCTAATGCAGGGGTTCTCAACCGTAGTCCTTGAGGAACACCATCTTGCATGTTTTGTTTCCTTGCACCTGATTTGAATGAATGGATGATTAACCAGCTTCTACAGAACTTTAATTAAATCACTGAATCAGGTGTAGTTTGAGTAGAGAAACGAATATGCAGGATGGTGTTCCTCAGGGACTAGTGTTGGGAACCACTGGAATGTGCTTAAAATCAGTTCAATTCTAATTGAATTGTCTTTACAAATAAATTGTTGAACAAAACCAAATCCTACCATAGATTGAGTAATACTGAAAAAAAAAAATCAGACTTTAAAATAAAACCTGTTTTGCAGGTTTCCTGGCATCCCTGTTCATCAGATCCATCCAAACAGTCGATCTCTCCGTCACATACGTGGCTGAACAAGACGCACTCTTTGCCATCATTGCACAGCTTTGAGCCCATGCGACACTTCAGGACGTTTGCCGGAGCTGAAGTAGCAGAAACACCCCGACAGTTGGCCTCGTCCGAGCCGTCGTAGCAGTGAGCACGACCGTCACAGACCAGACTCCTGGACACGCAGCTCCGACGGTCTTTGCAGAGAAAATCAGCTGTGGAAAAAAATAGTTCATTTAAAATAAATGTGATAAAAAATTTTTAAGAAATTAAATAGAAAATTCACATACTCCTGTCTGCACATTTTTTCACACAGTTCTCGTCAGACCCATCAGGGCAGTTTCGTATCCCATCACACAACTGTGACGGGTTGATGCAAACAAATGAATCCGGGCACTGAACTGCAGGAAAGCTGCAGGATGGCTGGCCGAGTGGAGGAGATTCAGTGGACATCTCTGCAGAATCTAGAAGTTGAAGAATTGTGGTTAATATATGTACAATAAAAAATAAAATCTTGAAATTCATTTCACTTTCTAACAAAAACTAAATATTTCCATGACAGTCCTGTTGCCATTAACCCCTAAACATGAGTCAAATATAATATGACCCCCATTACTAGTGCAAAGGGACATCTAATGCAAGTATTTGATTAGTACCATATATATTTTTTTTTTAACCATAAGGCACATTAAGTGAAACAGTAAGAAGTCAAACTTATTCAACTCATAAAAACAACCAAAAAAAAAATAAAAAAATCGGAGGTCAGTAAGCACAACCAGAATTAATACATACGGTGCACCTGATAAAGCTGTCAATTTTTGAGAAAATTAAGACGTTAAGTGCGTCTTATAGTCCAAAAAAATACGGTAACGCTCAAGGAAAATGTTGAAAATTCAGACTGCAAATGATTCTACTCTTCTAAAAGCATTTTCACATTAACTCACCACATTCTTCTTCATCCGACCCATCCTGACAGTCCCTCTCTCCATCGCAGACGTGAGTGAACAGAACACACTCCGTGCCGTCGCGACAGAGCGTGGAGCCCATTCGACATTTCAGTACGTTAGCTGGAGCTCCAGGAAGAGCTACGCCTGGACAGTTTAGCTCGTCTGAGCCGTCGATGCAGTGAGAGCGCCCGTCGCACACTTGGCTTCTAGGGACGCAGCTCCGACGGTCTTTACAGCGGAAGTCAGCTATGGAGAGACGTGGGGTTTTAAACAACTAAAACCGTGTTTAGTTTATTACACCTACAGATTTGAGCAAAAATACAAATATAAAAATACTTCACTTACTCCGAGACAGACATCTTTTGACACATTTCTCATCAAATCCATCAGGACAGTCTCTCCTTCCATCACACATCTGGGCTGGTTTGATGCAAATAGAGGAAGCAGGACAGAGAACCGAGGGGCTGGTGCACGGTGGGGCGGTGGGAGGTGGAGTCATTTCTTCAGTCGGCGCAGGAAATTCATTCCTGTAATCATCTTCCTCAGAAACAACAGGATCACCCTCAGCATTGTCTAGAAACGAATCAAAAGACAGAACCAGTTACATTTAGTCAATTTACCAGCAACAGATTGCAAGATTCTTTGAATCGATACCACATCCGTCTTCGTCCGATCCGTCTAAACAATCCCTCTCGCCGTCACAAACGTGGCTCAAGAGGACGCAAGACATCCCATCTCGACAGAGTCTGGAGCCAAAACGACACTTCAGGAGTTTATTCGGACTTTCAGAAGGAGCTTCTGCCCTCGCACAGTTCAACTCGTCTGAGCCATCGATGCAGTGAGAGCGGCCATCGCACACTTGGCTTCTTGGGACGCAGCCGCGACGGTCTTTACAGCGGAAGTCAGCTATACATTAAAATAAAACATTTTAACAAATTTGCAACTGTTAAATTGTCTTTTATCTCAATTTGTGTAAAGTAAAAAAAACACTCACTCCTAGAGGGACACCTTCTCACACACTTCTCATCAAATCCGTCAGGACAGTCTCTCCTTCCATCGCACATCTGGTTTGGTTTGATGCAAATGGAGGAAGCAGGACAGAGAACTGAGGGGCTGGTGCACGGTGGGGTGGTGGGAGGCGGAGCCAACAGTTTAAATGATTCAGGCGATTCATTTAAGAAGTCTTTCTCTACAGGATTAGCAGCAGCAACATCTAAAAAAGGAAAAATCGGTGAAAGAACAAACTGGATATGAACTTATCTATGGTGGATTTGAGGGGAACACGGTCCAATTTCAGATAAAAACTCACCACATTCGTTTTCATCTGAACCATCTGGACAGTCTTTATCTCCATCACAAACATGACTCAACAGGACGCATCCTGTTCCATCCAGACACATTCTGGAGCCGAAGCGACATTTCAGGAGCTTATTTGGACTTGCAGGAGGAGCCTCTGCCCTCGCACAGCTCAGCTCATCTGAGCCGTCGTTGCAGTGAGAGCGGCCGTCACAAACTTGGCTTCTTGGGACGCAGCGTAGACGATCTTTGCAGCGAAAGTCGGCTAGAGAATGTGAAATGGAAACCGATTTGTGCAGCATATTTGGTGAATATGGAGGTTTACATTTTTAATTATTCCATTTAAGTTAATTACCAACACATTCTCAAGACTACTTACTCTGAGATGGACATCTTTTGACACATTTCTCATCAAAGCCATCAGGACAGTCTCTCCTTCCATCACACATCTGGGTTGGTTTGATGCAAATAGAGGAAGCAGGACACAGAACTGAGGGGCTGGTGCACGGTGGGGTGGTGGGAGGTGGAGTTGATATTTCAATGGGAGCAGAAGAATCAGTCAATATATCCCCATCAGAATTACCAGGAGCATTCTCTGCATCATCTAGAAATAAGAGTAAACATTTTTTTTATTATTATTTAGACACCTATGAGCAATGACAGATTCTCAAACAACATCTGGATATTTACCACATCCTTCTTCATCTGATCCATCCTGACAGTCTCTCTCGCCATCACAAACATGACTCAACAGGACGCAACTTGTTCCATCCCGACACAATCTGGAGCCAAAGCGACATTTCAGGACTTGAGTCGCCGTTTCAGGAGGTGCTGCGCTCCGACAGTTCAACTCGTCCGACCCATCGATGCAGTGGGAGCGGCCGTCGCAAACTTGGTTTCTGGGGACGCAACTCCGACGATCTTTGCAGCGGAAGTCAGCTTTAAGAACATCAGATTTACACATAAAAATAGGTTTTACTGTAATATTAGCTCACTGTTACTTTAAGAGGAAGTCCATTTCAAACAAACATTCAAAGATGCAATGATAAAGTATATTCCTGTCATTAATTCTGTTTGTTGGTTAGGCTTTAAGCAGTGTGCCTCCATTAACCAATGAAGTTTGCATCCAGATCCATTTTGATTCAACAACCAGTTTGATACCAGTCAAATTGGATTTTACCTTCCTGCGCTTTCATCTGTAAGCTAAAAATCACAGAAACTATGTTGTGAGTTGACAAACTAACCCACTAAACTAATCCAGAGGGGGAAAAATACAGTACCATATTTTCCGCCGTATAAGTCGCATTGTCTAATTTTGTCCAATAATTTGGAAAAATCCATAAACATGTCGCACCTCCGTATAAGTTGCACCTATTATGCGTCACCGCTGACACGTTGCGTATGTTACACATCACCGCTGACAACCCGGAAATGTGGGCGGTGTCTTGCCAAAAAAATGATTGTGGCAGCCACAGTGCACAGAAAGACTTTAACAAGATTAACACTTAAATTATTTGTTTGCTGAAAATTATAGTAAAAGTCTGTCTGAGCTGAATTTTACCTTAATAAATGCACATAATCAGCTGAAATAAAAGTTTTGCTTCCTCGGAGCTGCGAGGGGCGTGGACGCGCAGCACTCAGAAACACTTCCTGTCTTTAATACGGACCAAAATAAACTTCTAAAAAATATTTATTTGCTGACATTTTAGTAAAAATTGTGTCAGCTGAACTTTTCTGCACATAATGGTCCGTTCATCTGAATAAACAGAAATACGATAATGTCGGGTCTTCCGCAGATCTGTATCACATGCACCCGCACGGAGCCGAAATGCATGTGTGTTTAAAATGTAACCAGATGAACACCTAAAAAAAATATTTGTTTGCTAAAACGTGCTGAGCTGAATTCTTCCTTTTTACTTATGCACCATTTTTTACCCCAGTCAGAATGAATGGAAACGGTCATTTCTAAGCCAAAAATTGGTCTAAAAACATGGGAAAAAAATCCATAAATATGTCGCTTCGCTGCATAAGTCGCAGGACATGAAAATCAGTAAAAAAAAAAAACCTGCAACTTATATGCCGTAAAATATGGTATATTGCAAAGACTGAGTTTACTAGAACAGAACAAAAAAGGCATACCCCAAAACAAAACTAAAGCCCATTATGTCAATATGGAAATTGGCATCTTTATATAATTATTCTAAAATAATTTACAACAATAACCCCCCACAGACTACTTACTTCGAGATGGACACCTTCTGACACATTTCTCATCAAAGCCATCAGGACAGTCTCTCCTTCCATCACACATCTGGGTTGGTTTGACGCAAATAGAGGAAGCAGGACACAGAACCGAGGGGCTGGTGCACGGTGGGGTGGTGGGAGGTGGAGTCATTTCTTCAGTAGGAACAGGAGACTTGTTACTTTCAACAACACTGCTGGTTCTACTCTCTTGGACATCTGAAAAAAAAAAAAAAAAAAAAAAACATGAAGCAGCAAGGGTCACATTACGAGCAACAAAAACATTTAACTTATTGTTCTACAGCAAGAAATACTCACCGCATCCTTGTTCATCTGATCCGTCCTGACAGTCTCTCTCGCCGTCACACAGGTGGCTCAGCGGGACACAGGCTGTCCCGTCTTGACAAAGTTTGGAGCCAAAACGACATTTCAGGACTTTAGCTGAACTTTCAGGAAGCGGCGTCGCACTTTGACAGTCGACCTCATCCGAGCCATCGTTGCAGTGCGAGCGGCCGTCGCACACTTGGCTCTTTGGGATGCAGCGCAGACGGTCCTTGCAGCGGAAGTCATCTACAGACAGTGAAGCATTATAAATACATGTTCACTGCACTGCTTAAGAATCTGCACCAACATATGGTTTCAATTCTTATAGGACAAATCTACAAATATCTTAATCTGCAGAGTTTGAGACCAGTTTTGTTTTAACCTTTGATAAATTTATCATTTAATGTATACCGTTAAAACCGACTCACTCTGAGAGGGACATTTTTTCACACATTTCTCATCTGATCCATCAGGACAGTCTTTCCTTCCATCACACATCTGGGTCTGCTCGATGCAAATGGAGGAACCTGGACACAGAAATGAGGGGCTGGTGCACGGTGGGGTGGTGTAGGGGATGGTTGTAGTCGTCGCTGCAGGTTCTAGGAATATAACGCATACCCCCAAATGGTCAAAAACTGTGGTGCACAAGAAAACTATCGTTTTGAAAATGACACCAAGCGCAATTTTGCAAAGAATTAAAAAACTAAATTGCAAAATGCTTACAACAATTTTGGCAATAAAATTGAGTGCAACTCTTCTTTGCAAAGGATTGCAATATTCTATCATTTGCAATTGCATTTTTTAAAATATTGTGCAACCATCAACTCATCTGGTAAATTTCAGCATAAGGCTTTCAAATAAATTATTCAATAATAAACCACCATTTACCGCTTTCTGACAAGTTGTTCCCACATCCTTCTTCATCCGATCCATCCCGACAGTCTCTCTCCCCATCACAGACATGACCCAACAGGACGCACTGCGCCCCGTCTCGACACAATCTGGAGCCAAATCGACATTTCACGTTTCCCTGCGGAGCATTCGGACAATCCACTTCGTCCGAGCCGTCGTGGCAGTGAGACACACCGTCACAAACTAAACTCTTGGGGACGCAGTTACGGCGATCTCTGCAGAGAAAATCAGCTGGGGAAGAAAATTGTGTGTAAAGTCAGTTTAATCTTAAGAAAATCAGATACAGGCTGGAAAATGATTTTAAGACTTACTTTTTGAGGGACAACTTTTCAGACAGCTCTTTTCATCAAATCCATCAGGACAGTCTTTTATTTTGTTACAAAACTGACTTGGAGAAATGCAAATTTGTGCAGAGGGGCAGAGGACAGAGGGGCTGTGGCAGGCTGCTTGAGTCTTTACCAACGATTTGTTGGCAGATCCTGCGATTTCTTTAAGTCCATCTGAAAAACCGGGACATTTTGTGAAGTTTAACACGTCTCAACTTTTGAATAATTTGTTGAAAAAATATAAACTCACCACATCCAGCTTCATCAGATCCATCCTTACAGTCTTTCTCTCCGTCACACACGTGACTGTACAACACACACTCTGTGCCATCTTCACACAGCATTGAGCCGCTGCGGCATTTAAGGACGTTGGCCCGAGTTACAGGAGCTGCTTCTGTCGGACAGCCCACTTCATCGGAACCATCATGACAGTGAGAGCGGCCATCACAGACGAGGCTTCTGGGAATGCAGCTCCTACTGTCCTTGCACTTAAATTCTGTTGAAAATAGCATTTGTCAGTGGTGAAAACATCTTGTGCATACCAGCACTTTTATACCATTATTTCATCACCTATTTAACTTGTGCATTACGCAGTCCATTTTTCCCCGTTGCCTGGAAGTCTGCACCATCGGCCAATTTCAGTTCTTCCAATTTTTTCTAAGCTACTGGTACTTGAGAAAACACCATTCAACCAATTACTTCACCATTTTAGAGGTTAATATGATAAATGATAACCAAAATGGTTTACGCGCTTCACAATCAATCATGTCAACAACATTAATACAGTTTACTGAACAAATTATGGGCTGCTCTGAATAAAGGTCAAGTAACTGGTGCTGTATATATCGATTTCCATAAAGCATTCGATACATTCGATTATATGCTTACAAAAATTGACTCATTTTATGCTATTCAAATGTTTTCTTCTTATTTAACAGATAGGTGCCAGGTTGTGAAACACAGGAATTGTACATCCCAGTCACTGGGTGTCCCACAGGGTGGTCTACTGGGCCCATTGATTTTTTTTTTTTAATTATTATTTTTTTTATTTAATTATTTAACACTATACAATGACCTTCCCAAAATGTTTAAATAACTCCAATATTTTAATGTATGCTGATGATACCGTTCTTTTCTTGTCTGGCTCAAATATTGAATCTGTCACCTGTCAGCTACATGCAGATCTTCAGTTTCATTTCTGGCCACAAGAAAATTGTTTGACAATGTACAAAATAAAACCCTTAAAAAAATAAAATAAAAACTATGCATGCATTTTTTCCCTTCACATTGAAGACATTTCATTAAATCAAATATGTTTTTTTAAACAAACCCTTTACTATTGTCACTACTTATATTATCTAGGCATGATCTTGGATTCTGACCCCGTGCAATCCTTATGTACGAAGCTGAAAAAAACAAAAGTGTTTACTCCAAAATTAGATCACATTTGACATTTTCCGTTTCAAACACTTCGTGCCAGAATACTTTCAACCATGTCATACTGTTTACCAGTCTGGCCTTTTACTACTAATGAAATATTGAAACCCATAGCAAGGCTCTACAAAATTCATAAACTTCCCAGCTGGACTCATCACTGTACAGCTTTTTCTTCAAATGCTCTTAACTTTTCAAAATTATGTTACACAGCAGTTTAAATTGTATTTTCAGGTTTTTCATGCCGTCAGTAATGTAGCCCTTTCTACTTTGATGCCTAAAACCAATTGTGGACATGGTTGCTCGACTAGGTCTGCTACAAGCAGACACTTGCCACTACCAGCCTTTAAACCATTATGACCAGAGATCATTTTTCTATGTTTATACAAAAGCATTACACAACATATAAAGTCCAGCTCAACATTGGCACTTTTTAAGAAGACTAATGAGTGTTCTGTTACCTTATTTTTACAATAACCGCTCGGTGTCTGCTGTGTAAATACTGCTGTTCTTGTGTTTTGTAATGTGGTATGTCTGTGTCTATTAATGTGATGCTGGATATCATTTTTTGTTCCGCAGAACAGGAACCTGCTGTAAAACCAATCATGCTGAGCCAGGCAGATCTTTTAGGCTTTTCCATTTAAAAATTGAATAATACTCCTCAAATAAGTTGAGATTAGATTGTTCATTAAAGTTGTACCTTTTGATGAACATGTGGCAACACAAAACTCTTCATCGTCTCCTTCTGGGCAGTCTCTCTTCCCGTCACAGACCTGGACTTGAGGGATGCAGCTAGAGGATTTCTGGCACAACATGGATGGAGCATTGCAGTCTGGAGCATCAGGCTCTAAATGGATTTAATAATAAAATTCAGACGTACTGCTTTATAAACTAAAAGAGCGCTACTGCTGCAACTCAAACTGACCAATTTGAACGTCCCCGAGTACAGTGATCACACCCTGCACGCGACCTTTCACAGTCACGGATTGAATTTTGCTCCCGTCGCGACGATCCCACAGAGTCATTACATCATCATCGGTAATGGACAACAGGAAGGGCTCGAAGGCAGCCACGACCGAGCCAGAAATATTCCACCTTCTTCCTGCTTGGTGGCTCCTCTCCTTCAGCAAACTCAGAGTTGTCAAGCCTGGAGAAAAACAGTAAAGATTGATGTAAAGACATCGATTTAAACTGAAGCAAACCGTGATTCATAGAGATTACTAACCTGCTCTTCTAGAGTTCCAGAGGAGACTGCTGGCCCTGAGGTCAAAGGCGACGTTACCACTGACACCTGACATCTGCAGCAGCTCCTTAGCTTTGCCCTCCATCAAGTTCATGCTGAAGATTTGCTCCTCCTCCAGCCAGAACATCCCACCCCTCAGCCAGTCCAGATAGAAGTTGTGGATCTCCTTCGTGGTGCGGTACAGCTGCTGCGGGTACTTTCTGCCAGTCACAGTGGTGCCAATGATCTTTTGGTCACATGAGACCCAGTAAAGGTTTGAAGTCCTCTGGTCCACGTTTATTAGACAAACTGAAAGCAAAAACAGGATTATCCACCACGTTAAATAGAAAACGTCTAAGCATTTTATGTTTTTTTTTTTTCTAGAACTCAGAATGAAGTTGTACCTGGCAAAGGTGTTGGAATGAGCTCCACCTTGTCTTGAGTCGTACTGGTGCGCTGGAGGTGGCCTGTTCGATTGGCCCAGTACAGCCAGTCTCTGTACCAGTCCAGATCAAAGGACAGGATTCCCTCTTCTGTGGTAAAAATCTGCATTTCAGTTGACTCTCTGCCTCGAAACTCAAGCAAGTAGATCTTTGTTATGGTTGCATATAAAAACCGTGGATCTGGAAAAACAAAAAATACACCATTTGTTTTATTCCAACACAAACAAACTGTAACAATCTCTTAAATGCACAATGCAAATTTAAAAAGAAATGTACAGTTTTCTATATTGATAGTTGTCCTCAGATTGAACATTTGTAAGCAACATTTTTTTAACTGGATACAAATCACGTCTGTTTACCTTTTTAACGGCCAAAGTGACTAAAAATATGTCCAAGAGCAGTCACGATGCTCCACCGGCCTGCTCCATTTTCAATATTCATGACTTGTCTTAAAATTGTCCCTTTTCTGTTATGTTTAACAGCCGATTTCAGCCTAAATGTTTGCAACTTAATGTCCAATTCTTCTATATTTACCTACGGACTACAACCAGTCTAATGAAAGTTGTTGGGATTCAAGCTTCCATGTTTTTGGAAGAGTCAGCCAAATGTCTGTCTTACACTCAGTGCAGACCCACATTTTAGAAAGCATTTGAAAAACTACAGGATTGTGTATATTCATTTCGAAAAGTATAATTTCAATATTGTTTGTCGCCCACAAAGGGGTGCTGTAGCATATTCAGCACCCCCAGTTCCCACAGCCTTTGTCAGAACATTCAGTTTAGATAATGAAATGGGGCCTCTTTTTCTTCTTGGAAGTGAAGATAATGCAAACATTACCATTATCAGATACATTTTCCAAAATAAAGGTCCAGTAAACTCACATTCACACGTCCCATCAGGCAGCAGTACTTTGAAATAAGGGCAAGCACAGGTGAATCCAACAGCGCTGCTTTTCGTCAGCTGGCAGAGGCGGCAAGGCATATTCGCACAAACAGAAGGACCTGATTCAATTAGAAAACAATGAGGATGAAAATCAGATCAATTCCCTCAGACTGTGAAAGTAGTAATCCAGTATTTAACAGCACTCCGTCAGTTTGTGAATTGTCAAGTTTCTGGGTGTCATCATTGATGACAGATTGTCTTGGAAATTGCATATAAATGTTGTTAAAACTAAAATATATAGGTCAATTGCAGTACTGTATCAAGTAAGGGACTTGCTGAATAATAATGCTCTGTACTTGCTTTATAATACAATTATGGCTCCACATTTAATTTATTGTGTGATTGTTTGGGGTACAGCATGTAGGACAACAACTAAGCCTATTTTAATTTTGTAAAAAAAGAGCTGTAAGGATTATCATGAGGAAATATTGTCATCCTTTTGGTATTTTGTTTTGTCAATTGAAATTAAAAGTTTTATGATTTGGTTGATTATACTATTCTTTTACTTATGTATAAGGCTCTAAATTACGCATTACCATCAAACATTCAAACCTATTTTGTGAAGTGGATTAGCTGCTATAATTTGAAGGGAATAGAAATGTTTGTTAAACCAAAGTATAGAACTTGCTTAAAGG
>JAVCKU010000037.1:18156479-18167862 GCA_032273985.1 Hypsolebias coamazonicus | reverse complement strand
TGAATTGATTGTTTTGAAATGATTGTTTGAGGTGATTGTTTAATAGGGAGCAGATATGATAAGAAATGTTTTCTTCTGCTTCCTTTCATTTTATGTTTGTTTAATCTTCTTTCTAAAAATTGTCATTGTTTTTATATGAAATGAATAAAATTATACAATACAATACAATCTCATGTTCATTATCTCAGACTACCGGAAAGACTCAATTCCTAAAAGACAAACTCTTACATTTCTCAGTTTGTTGGGGATGAACTAAACAAAGTACCTTTCGGTTGTTGCAGTTGATGGTAAACTTTCAGCAGCGGCAGATCCATTTTCCAGAGAAATTTCTTCCGACCCGGTTGGTTTTGTGGAACTTGCCACAGTCCTTTGTCGTCGACCCAGTAGAACATGCTTTCGAATGCAGCCAGGCTCAGGGCAGGTCTCCGGTTGAAGATTCCTGTGAAGGAGTGACGGCCCGTCCCGTCCACCCTCACAGTTTCTACAGACTGAAGAAGAATTCATGTTTAGGCATTAAACAAGGGGCTCCAATCTACTGAAGGTGCATACAAAATAAACATTTTTTACTTGTAAAGGGACATTTTATTAATAAAATTACTTAACATTTAGTGATTGATTAGTGATTGATCTCAGGAAATACAACATTTAATCGTTGAATTTATGGTGCTCTTTTCTAGCAATTGTGAAAAATGGGGGAAATTATTTGAATTTTTTTAACACTTAAATCTACTATAAAAGAAATATACCAATGACTGTGCATTAGAAACAAATTGAATCGAGTTTATGATGAGAAAACGATGGATCAGCATGAATTTGGAGTGGCTGTGGTTTAAAAAAAATAAATAAATAAATAAATAAATAAATAAAGTGGCTGCAGCCGACTTGGGACCAGAAGTTTCAAGTTCAATTCTGCACAATGCAAACTTGCAACAACACTTTTGAGCTAAACATCTCATGTGCCCTCAAGGACAAATGTTCTCATTGTATGAGAATATGACGATACACATCACTTTAATCATAATTGCAGATATATTGGAAGCAATTTTGACTTGGTCGAGTAATATCTGACAAAGCACCCATTTAAGAGTAATCTTTGAAGAAATAAGTGGAAATTTAATTTAAATTTTTTTTTTTAATGAACCAGACCCAGTTTAAAGCTATAGCCAAATGCAAACACTTATTAAAATACAGTATTTAATACTAAAGCTAAAGGGTTGTGTTCCTACTTGGAGAGTTGACCACAGACACACTGGGCAGGTTAGGGGTCCAATTACCCATTTTCAGTTGCAAGAACTCCAACAAACGCCACGTCTGCCTTGATTTACTAAGTACGCAGCTCATTTACTGGTATTTTGAACTTTTGCAGAAGCTTAATAAACTCTGTTTCTATCCAGAACTCACCTTCTTGGCATTGCTGATCCAGTACAGCCTCTTGGCCGTTACATCAACCGTGAGGCCGCGGGCCAACTGAGAAGTGATGACCGTCAGAGTACTTCTGTCAGATCCGTCCATCCATGACTTCTCTAATGTCACTCTGTCCCCCGGACCTTCATTCATCCAGAACATCAAACTAGAAGGCAGAAATTAAAAAAATAAAAAAACTCAATTTGTGAAAGTTAAATTTTAACAGTAAAAGTTTTTTTTTTTTTTTTTTTTTTTTTAATTTCACGAAGGTTGAACAAACCTCTCAACAGGCAGGAGCACCAGTTCCGAAGGTCGGACATTTTTATTTAGCAGAGTGGTGTACTCCGTCCCATCAGCTGACTGCATGTAGATCGATTCAGTCTTCTGATTGGTCCAGAACAGGATTCCATTTAGCCAATCACAAGCTAGACCTTTGATTCCAGGTTCCCCTGATAAAAAAAAAAAAAAAAAAAATGTTACAACAACCAACTTTATTTAAAAAAAAACTGGAATTAAATTACAGTTTCAGCGAGTCAAAGCTGATGTTCAAGCATGGACATGTAAATAAAAGTTTAACTGACCTGAAAAGATTATCCAGCTGTGGTGTTCATTACTTTTGTGAATGTTGCCCCGTTTGTCAGCCCAGCAGAACCACCTTCTGGTAATGTCAAACGTGAAGGCCACCGGATCGAACACTGAAGTTGTTACAACATCAAACTGTTGAGATTTGACATTCAGCAGTGCCATTGCGTTCTTCTGCACCATCAGCAACCGGGTTGCATTTCCTGTAAGATTCAATTTAGCAAATTTAAATAGATTTTATTTTGAAATTTTGCCATCAAGTGCATGTGAGGGGTCTGAGAAGTTATAAAGTCATGTCAAATGTTCTTCACTCCCACATTTGAAACTTAAATTTGATTTGTGCTCAAAGGTTTTTCCTTCAATAGCAAATTGCCTCACAATTGAAACATTTGGGCAAATGACTAGCATAGCATGCTTCCACAAGGTTAAATACTACACTCCCTCCAGGTGTACAAATAACAGACAAGGTTTTGTAAAAGGCACAATTTTCAGTATAGCTGTTTTTGTTATCTTCGCCTCTTTGGCATGAATGAGGTGAAGACAAGAGAAATTAACACATGAACTTCTCTCTTCAAACCATCATCTGAAAATGCCCTTTTAAAGTATGCCACCTACCCAACGAGACTCTTGTGGGTGTAAATATATTTAACAAACCCTACTTTGATTTAAAAAGTGGCCAACAAGGGGATTTAATGTACCATCAGTTCAGATGAGAAATGCACGATATTCGATTTTTGGCCGATATCCGATATGCCAATATATTAACTTATTTGGCCGATAACCGATACCAATATTTTTTTCCCTAGACCTACTTAATACATTTCTCTGCTGTGGAATTAAAATGCATTATTCTATATGGTCTTTGTCAGTTTGTCCTGCTACCAAATGCAGACGCCAAAAAAAAAAGGGGGGCTTAAAATGCAACACTTCAACTTTGATTATGTTTAATGTCAAACTTATTCATGACATTTACTCTAACACAATAACACTCAAACAGTCATACCAGTATAGAAAACAGATATGGAATCTATATATAAAAACAGTGCCTTTATATCGTTGAGTTATTTTGATGGAATGGCCGATGTCCAATATTTAACTTTATCACCAATATAAGCCGATACGATACATGCCGATAATATCGTGCATCCCTAGTTCAGATAACTTTGAAAAACCTCACCTGAAGCCTGACATTTGGACTTTTCTTTCAGTTTGAAATCCTCCTGGCAGTGGCAATAGTATGAGCCGACGGTGTTGGTGCAGTGTTGCGAACACGGAGGGAAAGGTGAAGCACATTCATCCACGTCTAGGAACAGAACAGATTTAGACTCATAGGCATGGGTCAAGATTTGGAGGACCACTGTCCTGCAAAACCTTTTAACGTCCTTGTAGGAGGAGACGAACCATCGGCCCACTCACCTTCACAGACCACACCGTTGGCAGCGAGCTTGTATCCAACGGGACATGCACAGAGCGTCCCCCAGTGTTTATCAGTGCACACATGGCTACAGCCGCCATTGTTCCTGGAGCAGATACGACCTGCAAGGGTGGTAAAATACCGGACGTCAGTTTTTACACTGAAGGCATTTGTGTCATATTGAAAGTGATCAGTCGGGGAAGTCTTACCGCAGGTTTGTGGCTCATCACTGCCATCAGAACAGTGAATCTCCCCATCACACTTCGCTGCAGGCGATAGACACGTCCCGTCAGGACAGCGGACACCACCTGCGTCACACATCGCTGCAGACAAAATAAAAAAAACCCCACTATAAAACAGCTCAGGTTTGAGCTTTATTCACTTCGGAACTGCACACAAATATCAAAACTAAACCCGTAGTCTTCCTCACCGCAGTCTTCTTCGTCAGAGTTGTCCCCGCAGTCATCGTGTTTGTTGCAGCGCACCTCTTTAGATACACAAATGCCGTTTAGACACATCCATTCAGAATCCAGACAACCCTCAAGGGTCGGACAGTTCTCCTCATCAGAACCAGTGGGACACTGAAATTTCCCATCGCAACGTGCCGACGTGTCAACACACCCAACAGAGTCCAAACAAGCGAACTGACCAGGAGGACAGCCAGAACTTTGGGAGGCTGAAGGCAACAAAATGCTACGTTAATAACGTCCGGTGAACATTTATGGTTTAGTTTTTACTTCAACAGTGAGAAGCACACACCGTCACAATCCATTTCATCAGATCCGTCCAGACAGTCTCCCTCTCCATCACATCGCCACGTGTCCAGAACACAGTGTCCATCGTCACACTGCCACTGGCCCTCAGGACATCCCAAGATTTGGCCTATACACAAAGTGCAACAAGAAATGGACTCATTCAATTGTGGACCAAAAGCAAACGGTTTATTAAATTTTAAGATTTCCAAGAGACAACATTTGTAATTTGTATCCATCTACTGGACGCAGTTCAAAAATATCTTGAAGTTGCATCTAAATGAACAAAAAGTTTAATTTTTAAACAAAAATAAGCTGCGACTTACAAGATCCATTATATTGTGACAAATCCATTTCATTTCGAGTCAACATATATACACATTTTTTTTTTAATTACCCATCGACTTTCATGCTGAGATTTTTTTAAGATCATTTTACGTTACAAGAGTCGGCGCTAAAACATCTAAAGCTTTCATCAAACCTTACGACATTAAACACACATTACAATAGCGAGATGTTTCAATGTTGGTATGATGTGAGGATGAACGTCAGTATGAGTTCAAATTCATCTACATCTGTCAAATTCAGCTTGAGCTGATTAATTGAATCCATGCATTACTGAGCTGGAACTAAAATCCAGTCAGTGGTTTCCACAATAACCTGATGAGTTTATTTCCAAGCAAATATATGCAATGTAGAGCGATTAAGTCGTACCTTGAGGATAACTCTCAGCTACTACCACACCAAGTTTTAGCTACATATGTGATAGAATCACTGTATATGCTAACTTTATCACACAAATATACTGATAATTGGCAGTCAGAAGCACCAATACTATACTATTAATTAGATAAAAGGATAATTTAACCACATATTGATAAATTATCTAATTGGTAGTGGTTTCTCTTTACAGTCAGTGTTTTCTGCAGCTAAATTAACATGTTTAGGCTTAATTTAATTAAAGTGCATGATATTTAAGTGTGGTAAAACTTTGGACCCGTGTCTGCTGCAAATATCCAGGGGATTCCCCCCACAAAACATCAGCTCTGGTGGAAAACATCTCAAATCTCTCCAGATGTGATAAAACATAACAAATAAATAAATAACTCACCTGTGGAAATTCTTAAATTCAGCAGCAAACTGAGACAAATGAACGAGCGCAGGTCCATGCTGGCCCGCGCGCGGCTCATCGCAACAAACTGCTGCAGCTGAGAGGAAGCGCTTTAATCGGCGCGCGCTGCTCAGCACGTGCGCCTGCAATTAGGACCTACTTCCGGTTCAGGTCAAATCCACGGAAAACATCAACTTCAAGGAAACGTTCAATACAATTAAATGTAGAAAACAGGATATAGTCTTTTATCACATTTTAAACACATTTATAAAGTGATTATATTTTCAGAATATATGCTTTAATAGATTAATACTCTCCCGTTCATCTTAAACTAATGCAATAATAGAAAAGCAGACAACAGGATTCCTTTAATGAGAACACTTTTTTTTCTTTCAGTGAAATGAATAAAAACCTCAGAGATATTTATTTTCTCTTTTTTGAAGTCACGTGACATGAGCATCAACGAGCAGTGATGCTGCCACTGCCAGGAAACCTTCAGAGGAGCAGTTATCATTGTTCACACGTGCATTTGTTTTGTTTTTAGTGGTTTTTACCATTTAAATTTTTTTAAACAAACTCCTGCACGCGATTTTACCTGTTCCCACAGGTTTATCTGCATAGTTTTATTCTGTTGTGCAAATAATAATAAAACGTTTATGTTTATCTTTGAGAATTTGATTAAGCTTATTGTTTTAGATTGTAAAAGTTTGAATTTCGCCCTAATAATTCTGACCTCTCCGTTTATTTATTATTATTATTTTGTCTTAAATATTCAAAGAAGAAAAAGTGATGGTTTATGTAATGATTGAGTGGGTCGTCCCCATTAATCACGTGCAGCTGTTTAATCTCCGACCAATTCTTATCAAAAGTTTCAGTAACATGCAGAGGAGCAATCAGAGCCTCGTTCACTTCTGTCACTTCAAAGACCGCTTTGGTTTCGGGTTTCACTTGCAGGTCCTTGAACGCACCCCCTGCGCAGGCAGGACGCGAGCGGAGAGGCGCGTGATGAACCCGAGCATCAGCGCGTTCAGTCTGGAAGTGATCAGCACCATGAAGGTTCCGGAGCTGGAGTTTGTGTCTGTTCTGCTGCTGCTGGGTTCGGTTCTGGGTCTCTCCGCGGGTCAGGGCGGGATGTTCAGGCGCACCTCGAGGCGCCAGCAGCTCAGGCTGCCCCTCTACATGATGCTGCTCTACCGGACCATGAGGATGGTGGACCGGACCAGAACCCAGCCCATCCGAGGTCTCCACCACTCGGACTCTGTCATCAACCTTGTTGCTAAAGGTGAGCTAAATGTCTTCATTCAGAATCCAAGGGATCTTTTGATTATTTTGGTTCTGGTCCAAAACTGAATTGTTTCTTTCAGGCTGTGAGCAGATAGACCAGACGTGGTCCATCACCTTTGACCTCTCCTCCATATCCGCTAGTGATAACATCCAAGTGGCCGAGCTCCGGATCCGCCTGCCTGCCTTTGCCACGTCCTCCAGTGTGGACATCTACCACTCCAACCAGGACCACGAGAACAGGCTGCTCCTGGGGCGCCTCAGAGCCCACGCCAGGTCAGTGGTCTTGTCCTCTTCCTGGAAGGTGTTCAACGTGACGAAGATGCTCCTCCGCTGGTTGCAGCGGGGATCCTCAAGAAAGAGGACGGATGAGGCCGGAGTGAAGGAGACACAAGACCGGGTCCAGCACCCCACTGATGACAGGGTAATGATGGTGGTCTTCTTGAAGCAGCGCCCCAGCCAGCAAAACCCAACGTTGATTCGCACAGCGGAGCGCTCCAAGTACGTGGGCCGGGCGCAGGTGAAGCCCACCTCCAGGATGGGGAGAAGCAGAGAGAAGAGACAAGGCCGTCTCTGCGGGAGGGTGGACATGTGGGTGGACTTTAGGAAACTCAACTGGAGTGACTGGATCGTCTATCCCAAACGGTTCAACGCGTATCGCTGTGAGGGGAGCTGTTCCACGCCGGTGGACGAGACGTTCAGCCCCACCAACCATGCCTACATGCAGGTGAGATTGACACATCACATTTTAAACCTTTACATTGTGGTGTTTTGTGTTAATGCTTCTCTACTGCAACTCCTCTGACACGTGGGCGTTCATCAAGGGCTCATCTTGGGCCCACTACTTTTTAATCTGTATGCGTTGTCCTTTACGGTGGTTCCGTAGCTCTGAGGTGAGCGCCACGGTCCTGTGATCATGAGACTGCAAATCTGAGCCCAGGTTACACCTGCACGGGCCTCCGGTGTACAACGGCCAAATCTTTTGTGTGAGAAAGGGATTCCTTGAAGAATAGATAAGCCAAAAAGAAAAAAAGTTACAGTTTTTGCAAACATATATTATTAATTTAAACTCTATGAAACAATATTCAGGTAGGTCATCTGGGTTTTTTTTTTTTTTTGTTTTTTTTTTTGTGCTGAGACATTTCGCCCTCCATTCGAAGAGCTTCATCAGTCTGAGGAACCATCAAACGAAACTGATTCTCCATTAGCAGTTTACTCCAAAGTGGAAAAAAAATAAAATAAAATAAAAAAGCAGTTATGTTGGTGCTAAGATGGCCTCTGGGGCACACCCTCTCCTCCAGGGCCCGCCCTCTCCCTCGTCGACAGTCATGTCCAGGGGTCTGCAACCTTTACGATCCAAAGAGCCATTTCTGCCCCTTCACTCTCTAAATGAAAATGTCCAGAGCCACAAAACTTACCACAACGTAGGAGTGACATATAAACTAAAAACATCTAATGATTTTAAACAATCATTGATATTTCTATATTTAAAGACAAATGAAAAGACAGGATTATTGTAAAGAAAGATTTATTTTTATATTTAAAAAAAAATTTAAACAGTGGTGGCACAAATTTCAGTTTGCATATCCAATGCAAGTTTTATTCGTTCAAGGCAGTCAAATTTTATCATTTTATTATTAGTAAGACTGAGAGTGACCAAATCCATGAGAGCTGAATTTGGGCACCCCTGCGACCCGAAAAGGAAGAAGCAGGTAAAAGATAATGGATGGATGGGAATTTAAACAATGAACCATGCAGGTCTAGTGGATTTTTTCATTGGGGAAAAATTAAGTATCCTACTTTAAAGAAATAAAGCATAAATTTAAGGTATGTTTTATTCCTTGTATTAGTACTAGAATTCACAAATTTGCAAAGTAAATGACATGAAACTGTTAAACTGGCAGTGTGGTTTTCCATTTTGGTCAAACCTTGAAAGAGTCGTTGCAGAGGAACCAAAGAGCCGCATGTGGCTCCAGAGCCACAGGTTGCAGACCCCTGAGGTAGATCAACACAAAAAAGGCTCAGTCATGTCATCTGGACAAGAACTCCAAATTTAAACTTTTCAAACTTTAACTTGAAACCTTAAAATTTCACGTTAACATTAACTTATAAGCTTTTCAGTCAACATCCTTTTCAGAATACAGGATTAATTATATTTATTTTTCCGGGCATTTATGTGTGAAAGTAGCAGCAGCAGCTAGCTGTAGCATTTCCAGTGCAGCTCTTGCAACAGTAACATAATATTGGATGGATCGATCGTGGACTTTGTTCTTGGCTCTCCTTTAACTTCCTGTTAGCTTGACCATGTTTTCCAAGTTAAGATTGTTCAGGAAGCTATCTACAACAGGTAAGATACTAATACTTAACTTTTTCACAGGCCCCATTCCAGTGGAACTCGGTTGTCCATTTAATGTATGACTTGTTCATTTGTGAGGAAGCTTTTTTTTTTTTTTTTTTAGGAATGCGTATCACCTGCCACCTAGCGTACCAACATTTTAAATAAAGATGCAGCGTGATCTGCTTCAAGGTCAAGGTTCTTGATTATCATTCACTTAATGTGTGGTACATGTGGTGGAATGAAATATGTGCACAGGGTCCCACTTACATCCAACAAAAGTATGAATTGTAAAGAAAAACAATAATAAGAGCTAAGATATGAAGTAAGAAATATGCTAAACTACTTTGTAAAAATGCACTAAACACATGTAGTACTGAAACAATACACTGAACAGCAGCACGAACATGAGTCTGTGTGAGCAGCTGAGCACGAATGAACACAGCAGCGTGAAATGAATCAGCAGCATGAGATCAGCAGCACATATCATTAATCATGTGGCGTACTGTGATTTTTCTTCACAGTGACAATCCTGATTAGATCTTCATGAGTCTAACAGCTTCAGGGTCAGTGGGAGTGGTGGCGCAGAGGTTAGAGAAGGTGGGCCTGTGATTGGAAGGTCGCCGGCTCGACTCCTCAAACAGACAACATCAAAATATGGGTGGAAAAGGTGAAACCTGCCTCCACTCTCATTTGTCCCACTCTGGGCCCTTGAGCAAGGCACTTAACCCCCACCATCTGCTCCACACAGAGGGCTGTGGTAGCTTGGTGGTCTGTGGTTGCATCAGGAAGGACATCCGGCGTAAAAACAATCACCAAGTCTTCGTACGAGTTAGCGAGCTGTGGCGACCCCTGAAGAAGGAGCAGCCGAAAGAAGCAAATATTTTGTGTTCGCTATGGAAGATTAGCTGTGGCGGCCATCTTGAATTGGATTGACTCTAAAATATAATCAGTTGTAGATTTGCAAGTAATAATGTTTCATCGTAATCCATCCAGTGGATTGTTGTATATTTTGCTAACAGACATGATCATAGACTCAGTTGAATTCAGACGCTGGTCAAAGTGGTTGAAATTGTGACTCAAAGAGCGCTGATACACACAAACACAGAGGTGGTGTAATTCTCTAAAGTCAGTTTTTTTAAATCTGTTCTTTTAAAAGAATTAAACTGTCGGCGTGTTAGTTGCAGTAACAAGAGCTTTGTGGGAAAACCAAGTCCTCTCAGGAAACCCGTCCATGTTTTCTCAGTCGTTTTCCCACAAAGCGAAAAGTCTAAAGTTGTGCCGCGTTTGTTCACCAGGGCGCGTTCCCGGCCCGGCTGAAGAAGGTTCTGATCGTCGGGGCTCCCGTCTGGTTCCGTGTGCCCTACAACCTGCTCAGCCTGCTGCTGAAGGAGAAACTCAGAGAGCGGGTACATGTCGCCCCGAATGAAACCGCTCCGAGTTGATCGCAGTTTCCTGAAGCCGTTCTCACCGCATTTCCAGGTTCAGATGGTAAAAATGGCCGACCTGCGTCAACACCTCCCCAGGGACTGTCTCCCCCAGCACCTCGGGGGTCTGCTGGCCCTGGACGCGTACAGCTGGAACCAGCAGCTCCTGGCGGGTCAGAACGGCAGGGTGGACCCCGTGGATGAGCTGATGGGCATCCCCGTGGAAGACTCGTCCATCCACGTTCCGGGGCCTGAGTCCATGCGCCCCCAGGAGCTGCTGACTCACCTCGGTCATCTTCAGCGCTCGGGCGTCCACCAGGAGTACGAGGAGCTCCGCAAAGAACCTCCACCTGGGACCTTCCTCTGTGCGCAGTGAGTCTCGACACACAGCTGATCCGTATCCACCCTGAGTGAGAAAACCCAGAAAACATAAAAACATCAAAGTTTAGATAAAGGAGCTGCTTTCTTTTATGGTTTTTCTACAATCGAGGTTTAACTCATTTCTATCGATTTCACCACATCCAGTTGAATCTTCAGGGACGACAGGAGGTTCTAGTAAAATAAGCTTCTGTGTTCTTCTGCTTCCAGAGCGTCCTATAATCAGGAGAAGAACCGCTACGGAGACGTGCTGTGCCTCGATCAGACGAGAGTTCGGTTGAAACCCAGAAGAAACGAGGTACGGTCTTTTTGAAACGTGCACAGGAACATGTAGAGAATACAAACTCTGCCGAGGTTTCTTTTAGCGGGCGAGAAGTGTGCCCCAGTGGCAGCTCTGTGTTCGGGTCGGACCACAGTGTGCACTTCTGTTGTGTTGTTGTCTGAGGTTGTTGCCCCTTGTCACAGAGTGACTCCAGCCACACGTGCACATTGTGAGTGTGATAATTAGAAAAATAAATGAGGTACTGACTTCCATTTTGGTGTGCCACTACATCTAGATATAAGAACGATTTGAAAATTGGGTTGCCATGTAAAAACCCAAGATGGCTGCGCAAAAAGTTGCGACACTAAACAAATTGTGAATAAAAACTGAATGCAACGATGTGGAGGTGCCAACATCTAATATTTTATTCAGAATAG
>JAVCKU010000037.1:18133028-18144168 GCA_032273985.1 Hypsolebias coamazonicus | reverse complement strand
AAAGCAAGATGTCAAAAGTTGCTAAAACAGACAGGTTATAAGGCAGATGTAGAAAATCAAGAACAAGAACATGTCAGCATTGGTTTTTGCCAGGATTCCAACAGATTTTTAAAACCATTTAGAGAAGTCAAGTAATAATACTAATACTAATTAGTTACTAATTACTAATTACTAATAATACTAATACTCCTCAAGTAATGGATATTCATGAAATATTTGCTTGACTCTGATGATGACCACTTTATTTTCCATTTGTGCTGACCTCAATGTCTCGACTACGTGCCACTTCGGTGAAGTTTTCATGCAGCTCCAGGGTTTTGTCCATCTTGTCATCTGTCATGCAGTAGCAACGCAACCGCCCTTCACGCGCTTCATTCATCTTTGCAAATATGACAAATTTGGCCATATATGGAACCGACATCAGCTCCTTGTGCAACAAGTTGGCAAAGGTCACTGCCTCTGCTGTACGCGGACAGTCTGCCAGCCAGAATCTGCAGAAAAGGAGAGAAATTAAGGAAGTTAATACTGGTAGAAATGTAAAATAAATCAGACAAAAAAGAAATGCTTGTGATAAATTTGTCTCGATTACCTTGCAGATACATTTGTGGTGAAATTGGCACAGGTATTGGCATACATCAGCTTGGTGGTTCCAGTGATGTCCTCCCACTGAGCTGGTGCTGTTCCACCTGAGTCACAGTAAGAATATTGTGTCACTACATACACATAAAAACTGCAAAACAATAACGTCTGAAAACATAAGACAATGAAAACAGCAATAATTTCAATCTAAAAATTGTTTCTAGTACCTATGACGCTGCAGAGGAGGCGCAAGCTGGTGGTATCCCCCTCTCCTGCATCACGTCGATTCTCCCTCCAGGATGGGGGTAAAGGGATGCGCAGTCCGATTGGTCGATGAAATTTTCGTCGCCGTGGTTCAATGGTAACCACCGGACTGAAGGTCGCCTGGTTACCAAGCTGCTTGGTCAGCAGTTCATCTGGGATTGGTTGTGCCTGAAGGTTATGAAAGCAGTATGCAAAAATTAATGTTTAAAATTTAAGATGGAAAAGACTGAAAATATCAAGATAAATACAAAATAAGCCCAAAAATATGAATTAATTCAACCCAATAGGAATTAATAAAAATTAAATGTTAAACCCAAAATCTAGTAAACTCACATTGATGCTCACACATATCTATCCACATATCTAAGATCATCATTCTGATAAGAGTGAGATGGCCGCGCTGATAACAGCTGCAGCTTCACACATTACTCCCCTCAGGATGACTGTGCGTACATATTCACGTTGTATTGGGCAACTTGTGCAATGTCAATAAAGTTTCTCTGACTCTGACTCTCTGACTCTGACTGACTCTGACACATGCAACACATTAACTATATTTCACACTTGATCCAGCTCAGACCAGTACATTATCAGCTCAGTCAGTGTGGTTGCAACTTAAACCACATAAGTGGCTGAAGGGAAACAAACCAGCTGAAGAAAAACTCAGACAAATGCATTTTTCTTTACACAAATGAACACAAATTAAAGTTTGGTCTTTTGATGGACAATGCAACAACAAAAACAATTTTTTTTTAGCAGTTTTCAATGTTTTATGTGTCCTGATGGTCTTATATGTAAAGTCATGTTACTTTATTCTTCTAAATGGTCAAGAGTACAAATTTATCCTCATTTTATTTTTTAGTTCCAATAATAACTATGTTTGGTAACAAGCATAGCATCAATTATGTGCTTCCAAAAAAATAATAAACAGAACCCAGAAAAAAGAGATGAACTAACTGTTGTTCAACAACCAATTTTTTTTTAAATTTATGTAAAGTAAAGAGATTCTAATATTTGCATAAATAAAATAAACATCTAAGAAGCTATAATAACAGTTCATCTTTCTATTGTATTTGTATTCAAAAAGAAGATTAAGAATGTAATGTTGACAAAATATGTTTAAGTTAGTAAATATTGATTATATATAGGGCTCAACTTGAATAGTTGATGAAATATATTTAAGTTAGTAAAATTGGGAATTATAATGACAAATGGCAGAGGTTTTGTGTTTTATGGCATTATGTTGTTTAAATTGATTGTTATTGAATTGATTCTGTTAAGAAGGGGCAGAAATTATAAGAATTCTATTCTTCTTCTGGTGCCTTTCATTTTATACGTATTTATGTTTTGTATTTTTTTCTTGAATATGTATTGCTTTTACACTGATATTAAATGAATGAAACAAACAAACAAACAAATCTTCCGTCATGTCATAATTGTCATAATTCTACTGTAATATCTACTTGTCCTTGTACCTGTAGCCCCAGCCGCACTCTCTTAGTGACAGCCGTCTCGGGGAAGATGGCCTCCACACGGGGCACCAGTTTACTGCTCAACCTGCCGCCTTCTGGACCAATCAGATCACTTTCCTGTTGAATGCGGGAGACTACGGCGAAGTAGAGGGGGAAGTCAGTGGAGATGATTCGACGGATTCGCTTCTTTTCCAGCTCCTCGTGACTCTCCAGCTCTAGGAGGACGCCAGAGAAAGGACACACAGAAACACAAACAGATGGATGGGTTTGCTGCAGCCCAAAGATTTTCTTGTCTCGTTTGCAACCTGTGAAGTCTTTTGAGAGCTGACCTTCATCCATGCCATTTAAAATAGTTTCCAGCACTTCGTCACCATAGCGATTGCGATGCTCCTTCCAGACTGAGCCGTTTTCACTGCGGAGCACCACGAGCTCTCTATCTCCGCGGGCCAGTGAGGCAAAGTGAGGGATTTCTACAATCACGGGTCTTTAGAGGATCAAAAACAGCTTGTGTAAACGTTTCGCACGTTTTCTAGAACTCAGATAAATCAAGTTGAAGAAATCCAAGCCTGACTCACCCAAGAAACTGCATACTGGAGGGGCCCAGGGAGATGATCCGGCTAGCCAGACCCTCTCCCTCCACCAACGGAGGAGGTGTGGTCAGTTTCTGGGGTTTTACAAGACGACAGGTGATTCGTGTTGGTGCAGCGCAGGTTCGAGGAGGGATGATCACTCGCAGGCCGTGATGTCTGCTTCCTCGCATGGAGCCTCCTCGTGCATCCACCATGAAACTCACCAGGAACCTAAGTGTCGTATGGTGGTTGAACTCAGAATTACAAGTGGTAACTTAAATCTATATGTTGTCATAGCTTTTACCAGAGAAATATAAATAACAATACAACACAATGTGAAATGATCTCACCCTGTGTGTATGGGGCTGGCCACAGGGCTGACATTGTCTGAGGTCTCTGTAGCTGGACTGCTTGGGATTAGTGAGTCCTCATCATACTCTTTTGGTAAAGGGATAGGGGTGTGCTAGAGTAAGAAGGGAAGGAAAAAGAAAAGCTATGGAATTTTAAGAGGTCGTGAAACAATCTAGACTGAAAATAGTAGAACAGAAGATGCAAAGGAAACAAATGTAGTGGCGCAGACTGCTGCATGTTGCAAGGAATGAGGGCAAGTGACAGAAGCAGCCGAGTGTGAAAGAAAAGACAAATGAAAAGCTAAAGGAAAACAAGTGAGACAAGAGAATACCTGATCCAGCTGAATGGTCTCCGGAGACACGCAGGGGATTCTTGGAATTGCAGGAGAATATGGCCTGTGGCAGAAAAACAAGATTAACCTGAGACAGGAAAAGGTCCCTAAAAATTTCTATTCAATAGAGAAATGCATATTAGTCTTAAACTAAGCTAATGCATCTCATTAATTAGAGCAACAACAAAAGTTGTGTCAATTTTTCAATCAGCATCACCTTTGCTAATTCATTAATTGATGCTAACTAGTGATGCACCAATGTCCCCCATCGCTCAAGAATTTTAATAGTGGATGTCTGTAGTTTTTGAGATTAGAGTTTTTTTTTTCTGGACTGGAACTGAACAGGTAATGCAAGTAAACCTTAATGTTTTTAAGTGCAAGATATTCAAAAGGGTATAAGTTACATTTTTTGTACTCTATGTCCCGCAACGTGGCTGATACTGGCCAGCAGGTGCAAAGGCAGAGCCAGAGGGTGGTCGGCCACCACTGAAAAAATATTTGACCACTCCACCAGTCACCCAAATTATTTTTGGAATATAAAAACTAGAAAGCCCAATTTTCTCAAATGATAGCAGTGGCCGGTTTACATGTACATGTATATATATGTGCATAGTAGTCCCTCGTTACTTCGTGGTTCGACTTTCGCAAACTCGATCTTTCATGGTATTTCAAAGTAAGACTGGACATGACACAATATTAACAGATTGATGGATGAGCTGCAAGATCGACATGGATTTTTTTTTTTTTTACATTTAAAATAAATTATTTTAAATTATTTAGCACCTGCTGTATTTGTGTGCAGCTCACATGTGCAGGGAGAAGCTCCCTCCTGCCACGAGTCATGATCTCTGACATGCTGTGCTCTTTTAGAGTGTTTAGAGTTTAGAAATATTGCTTAGAATATTGCAAGAGTGTGGGAATGATTTAAAACACCAGGGGAACTGAGAAACCCCACGGTAAACAAGGAACTACTGTATACCATTTTGGTGTCGCTGCATCTAGGCCTAAGAAAGTGTCCACTACAATGACTGTTTTAAAAAGCGTCTTTTTTGTGTGTGTTGATACAGTTTGATTAAACCTGAGTCATCCTTCTGAACAAATGTTTCATCAGTCTAATGGCAATCATACCTTTAATTTTAACATAAAAAATAGAAAGACTTATAAAGTTTGAAGTACACAGTAGCTTCTTAATTCACTGTATTTCAACTTCCCTAGTATGTTGGAAATGACTTACGTGGTACCCGTGCCACCATCAAAGTCTCTCAGGGTTTTCTTTGGGGATAGAAAGTCATCGTCCTGGTCCTTGAAGTCGTCAAGTTTTAAGTAGCGTGCTCCATCCAACCCAAGCAGTTCATCTCCTGTGGGAAAATTAGATAGGTAAGAAAGAGGGAATGCAAGAAGACAAATAAATTGCAAAACACAAAGAATTAGGAAATTAAAGGGTGGAACCATAGCAGTAAACAAAGTAGTAAACTATTCCAGATCAGAAAAGACAATTAAGAATTTATTTTTTGCTGGACATTTCCAAGTTTTGCTATACTTTTTTTTTTAAGTGCAAGTTTTTTTTGTTCTCTTAAACTTACACTTATAAAATAATTTTGATTTAATTTAAATCCTGTTGAACTTGTGAATGTGAATTCAACATTATTTTCATGTTTTACCTTTCCGCTTGTTTTTGCAATCTTGCTATGAGGAATTCTGCCTCGATTGTGTTTTTTTTAATCTTTCACATATCAGGCTAATTAAAAGATAGATATTTAAGACTTTGGCTTTTTATAATATTAATAAAATTATGGCTTCCTTAGATTAAAAAAAAAAAAACTTCATTAATTGGCTTTTCCATGTACAAAGTATGTGAATGTTCCTGTCAAGGCCCTGAGACAACTCTGTTGTGATTTGGCGCTTTATAAATTAACTGAATTGAACTGCATTGAATTATAATTGATATAATATTCAAATTATTGAATTAATTAAAAGGAAATTAAATCCTTTAAATTCCATTAAAAACATTGTTCTGATTGAAATCTGCGTAGGTGCTCCATTTTTGTGTTCTTTTGCTACGTTTAGCCTTTTTTTAATTCATATATTTTAGCTGTTGCTCACATTTTAGCAAGCCTATTATTGCTTTTAGATTTAGTTACCATTCTGCTAATTTTAGCTTTTAGCTGGTGTTTAGCTTTTTTTTTAGCTTTTAGGTAGTGTTTAGCTTTATTTAGCTTTTACGTTGTGTTTGGCTACCGTAGACTTTTAGCCATGCAATTTTTTGCTCAATTTAGCATTTAGTTAGCATTCTGCTTCTTTAAGCCTTTAGCCAGTGTTTAGATTATTTTAACCTCAATCTTTTGTTTAGTTACATTTAGCTTTCAGTTAGTGCATCTTTACGTTTAGCTTCAGCAGTGTTGTTCATCACTCAGCATTCACACTGCTTTTTTCTACTTTAGCTTGGTTTGTTCTAAAGCAATAATCAGTTCTCATCCTTTTCATTCCTTCATCTTCATGAAATTACAAACTGACACAAAGTCACTGCAAACTGTTTCATTCAACATCCAGAGCCAATGGGAACTAAAGGAGTGGAAGAAAATCAAAGGTCAAACAGTGAGTTTTAACACAGCTCAGAACTGCATGGACAGCAAACTACAAGGCACTTGGTGACTGCTTTTTTATTTTTATTATTATTAAAGTGAGCATGCTCATTAAAGATGAAATATGAGTTGATGGTAGTTTCTGTGTAAAAGGAAAACATCTCAATTATTGAACAGGAATGATGTCAAAACAACTACAACAAACATAGAAACATTAAAAACACAGTCATGGCCAAAAAGTTTGAGAATGGCACACATTTTGTTTTTCACAAAGTTTGCTGCCTCAGTTTTTATGGTGGTAAAGTGTATTAACTATAGACTGTGAAGAGTGATCAGATGAACTTTAAGGACATTGCTGCTCATAAGGTAGCACCCCAATCAACTACTTATTGAATCGTCAATAACTTTCAAGAGAATGGTTCAGTTCCAGTGAAAAAGGCTTCAGGGTGTCCAAGGAAGTAAATCAAGCATCAGGACCATCTCCAAAAGAGGATGCAGCTACAAGATTGGGTCACCACCAGTGCAGATGAGCTCAGGAATGGCAGACAGCAGGTGTGAGAGCATCTGAACACAGTGTGATGAAGAGGATGGCTCAAGAAGGGCAGCAAAGAAGCCACTTCTCTCCAAGAAGAACATGAAGGATAGACTGACATTCTGTAGTAAGTGCAGGCGTTGGACTGCAGAGGACTGGGGTGAAGTTATTTTCTCTGATGAAGTCTCCTTCTGAATGTATGGGACATCTGAAATTGTCTGGAGAAGAAATGGCACCGTGTTTCCAATGTCATGCCAACAGTGAAGCATCCTGAGATCATTCATGTGTGGGGTTGCTTCTCATCCAGGGGAGTGGGTTCGCTCAAAAAAGCACTGCCATGAATGAGGAATGGCATCAAAACATCCTCCAATAGCAACTTCTCCCAACAATCCAGGAGCAATTTGGTGAAGCACAATGTTTATTCCAGTGTGATGGAGCATCTTGTCACAAGGTCAAAGTGATAACCAAGTGGCTCGATGAACAAAACATTGACATGTTTGGTAAAAATTTTAATGGCCAGGAAACTTCCCAGATCTCAATCCCATTGAGAACCTGTTGTCAGTCCTCAAAAAGAGGTCGGACAAACAAAAACCAAGAAGCTCTGATCAACTCCAAGGATTGATTAGGCCATGGGTTGCCATCATTCAAGATTTTATTCAGAAGCAGAAAAGCAGCATGCTGAGGTGAACAGCTGAAGTCTTAATGAAGAACGGTCAACACTGTAATATATATATTATTTGCTTCAACTGGATGTAAAATGTAAAAATAAATAAATTAACTAAATAATAAAATAAAATTTTATGGAATGCTTATCATTGTACTTCTTTATAACATATCAGACAATATGTTAAAAATAAATGAGGCTGTAAATTTTGTGAAAACCAAAATTTGTGCCATTCTCAAAACTTTTGGCCTTGGGTTCTTCTTAGCTTCTTAGGAACTTTCGTTTAAGTATAAGTTTCTATTGAGTCTTAAAATAAAATGCACAAAGATTCAAAATCATGGTCTGTTTTTCACCAACATGCATCAAACTGATTCTTTGCAGATCACCCCTGCACAGAGCAGGTTGTATTTGCACTTGACTATTATTTGAGTAACCCCAGACTGACCCATCTCTTGCCTTTACAACCTTCTCAGGACTGCAGCTCATACTCAACTTGCTCTTTTAAACTCAAGGGGAAATTGAGCAAAATAACAAAATGGAAAATGGAATTTGAACGATTAGTTGACATTCTACTTCAGTCCGTTTCAATAACTATTTAACATATTACCATGTTCTTATCTTTTAGTGTACTTTCTGCCGTATAAGTTGCATCTAACATGTGTCACCATTGACCACCTGGAAATGTGGGCTGGTGTTGTGCCAACAATCAATTGGCTGCCAAATAGCGGCTGCAGGAGCGTGCACAGGAGGACTTTAACATGAATTTAACAAGATTAACACTTAAAAACAATTACCGTATTTGTTTGCTCGACATAATAGTAAAGGTGTGTCTCAATTTAACTTTTCCTTAATAAATGTACTTTAATAGTCAAATCAGCTGCATTTCAACTGGGCAGCGTGGCAAAATGCAGCTGATTGGACATTTGCTCCAGGAGTTCCAGAGCGAGATGAAGGTGGCTTTGTATGGCAAGCCAAGTGTCTCATTAATAGCCATTTTTACCTATTCATGAGAAACTTGGTTTACGATATTAGTCGAGTGCCATCTATTGGCTGAAAATGGTAGTGTTCAATATTTTTCATGGCAGAATGAATGATATTGTCAGATCTCAGCCAAAAATTGGATTATAAATATGGGGAAAAAATGTATATTAGTCGCTTCGGTGCATTAAGTCGCAGGACTTGCAAATTTATGCAAAAAAGGTGATGTATACAGCAAAAAATATGGTACTTAAATATTAAACATACTTTTGATGCCATTTTGAAGCACATTAAGGAGCACCAATCTGTCACCGTAAGCATGATCATGCAAAAAATCTATCAAATGTGTTTTAAATTGCAGAAAATAATAATATTCTATAGGAACGGTCCTTTAAACAACATTTTGGAGACAGTGAAGGCTAATCAGCATCAAAATAGTGAATACAAACAGTTCAACAGCAATCTGATACTCCACTAGAAAACAGCCCAAAACCCAAAATTTCCACTAGACAAGTCAGAGTAATATAGTGACTCTGATGTTTTATCAATTAATGTTTCACTATAAGAGCAAAATAGGGAAAAATAAATAAAAATACAGTGATAACATACAGTAAATCACACCATAAATAATGATTTAGTCAAAATGAGACAATTGACATAAACAATTGAACTGAGCTTTTTTATTCTACTGTGTGTAATCTAGTCTAAATATTAACATGCAGTCAAAGAATTATGATTATTTTGGCTTGCAATTAAAACATTATGCAAAAAGAGGACAGAGTTAAAATTAGGGATGCACAATATTGGATATTTGGCCGGTATCCGCTATGCCAGTATGTTAAAACTTATTTGGCTGATAGCCGATACCAATACTGATATTTCCTCCCATAGACCTACTTACAGAGACTACATAGTTTTCTCTGCTGTGGAATTAAAATACATTATTCTGCATGGTCTTTGTAAGTTTGGCTTGCTACAAAATGGAGATGCCAAAAAGGGGACTGAAAATGATGCAACACTTCAACTTGGATTATGTTTAATGTCATATTTATTCATCATGTTTAGTCTCTAACACAATGACATCGAACAGTAATACAAAAACAGTGCTCTATCTATCTATTGGTCGGTCTGTCGGACTGTCTGTCTGTCTATCATTACAATTATTAGAGGCTTGGTGTGCAAGAAGATATGTTCATAATTTGGTGACATTTTAGACAGGGCTATTTTACAAGCATCAGCTCTAGTTCTCTTTCCTCAGTCTCCTGATTTATGTCATGAGTCAATCTTTTCCAATTTAATCTGGAAAATGTTACCCCGAAAACTCCTGATCTCATGCGTGATCGTCTCCCTTAAGGCTACCACTGTTCTCATTTCGATCCAAAACATGCTCCAAATATAGCACTGTAATTCTCCCTCACACTTTCAAACCTGAGTTTTGGTTTGTGCTGACCAGACATTTCCCTAATCTCAGTTTTTCTGTTCAGCTGCACTTACAGATGAAAGACGAGAGGAGGGACAAAGAAAATGGGTCCAGAATGCACATGACTGAAAGAGGGGAAGCCTAGCATGGGGGGTAATGTAGCGCTGAATCCAGATCACTGAACACACCAGGATTTCTTTTGTAAATTTCTTGAAGCAGAGATGCTCAGTGATTTCACGTCAATGTGTTTATCCCACATTCAGCGGCAGCACTTTCACAGTCCTGATAAATGTCCAGTGCCTTCATGAAGACAAGACATAAAGAAATGAAACTAATATCTAAAATATTTAATATTGCATATTGCATTTATTTATGGTTTCTGACGCTTTCTGGTTGCTGTTTTATGTGCTTAAGTAGAAAGAGAACATAATTTAATTTTCAGTTTTCACTCATTATGACTTTCATAATAATGAGTCTTGTTTCGAATAATATTTATCTGTAATCTGAATAACTGCTCACATTTCCAAAAGATCTTTCTGACTTTCAAACTGCTGATGACATTTCAGACGTTTTGACCGCACAAGCACATGGAGTATAATCTTTTCTCTTCTCTGTGACAAACAGAAGAATTTCTGATGTTATCGTCTTTTATTTTTAAATTTTATTTATTTATTTATTATAAAACAGCACGAGAATAACAAAAATAAAATATTATACTTAACTTGGCCATCATAGTTTTTTCTTTTTTTATTCAGTGTATTTTTCACCAATCTTGATGAAACCTCACCTTTTTAAAGTTTTTAATACATTATATTAATATTTAAATTTAGCTGATTTCAGGGCCCCACCTGTTTTATGTGGTGAAATTAAAAGCAGTATTATATTGTGTGGGTCACATAAGCACAGGGTTAGCATTAACAGCTGACTCATTAAATGACAGGTCATAATACTGCATTAATGTAGATTATATAATCATTGTCAAAGTTTTGTCTTTTGTTGTTCTGATTAATATTTTTCATCTGTTTTTGGAGGGACTCTCAGCAACATCAACATAAATGGCCAGTGCATTAATTAAAACATTTAGCTTCAATATGATTTTTTAAATTGCTTGAACATTTGCTACTCTGGTATGTTCTTCCATCTTAGTGGAGAGAAGACAGCTACATTACATTAGGCTATTTATGAAAGGTGAGAATAAAATGCAATAACTTGAATTCAGAATAAATCTAGCATCTTTAACAAGTTAGCATGGGATACAATATCCAAAAAAATCAATTTATTTTTCTCTTTTTATAATTTGACATGCAATTTTTGTTCTTTACTGTCAACAACTGAAAACTTAAACCAGATATGTGTTTCTTACATGCCTTTAGGAAATAAAGATTATCCTTTAATATA
>JAVCKU010000037.1:18117122-18128213 GCA_032273985.1 Hypsolebias coamazonicus | reverse complement strand
GCATCGTTAATTTAAAGATTCTTGACCAACTTTAAAAATAACAAGGCAAATATAAATCAAATATAGATAAAGATATATAAAAATACTGTATTTACTGTATATGAAAAATAAATTAAATCTTTTCATGTTTATGTATTTATTTATTTTATTTATAAATTTATTCATTTTAAAACACAATACCAAACTTGACTTATGACTTAATCTTGTGGTTTATTAATTGAACTTTACACAAACTAGTAGAATGAGACAGGGTATTTATTAAGCAGAATAAATGTAAATAGTCATCTTTTACCTTAATAAAGCAATTCTGTTTTTACTTTTTTTTTTTTTTGTTTTTTTTTTTTAGGTAGTTAGTGACACCCACCCGAGACGCAGCATAAACAGATGCTCCGTGCTTGACCAAAGTGTCGGCAATGCCCACATGACCCTCCTGAGCTACAAGATGCAGAGGGGTCAGTCCGTTCTGAAAGACAGGAAACAAAAATATCAAGAAACAATATATTTTTAAGATAAGATTATTCATTATTAAAAAAGTACATAGAGCTTTAAGTTAAAACCCATTTCATTGCATGCATTTTGGTTGTTTTGCATCAATTTGTGCATTTTTAGGCCTTGCTGTCCAACAGTAAATAAAACATATTCTGGAACTGAGGATACCAAGCGACACCATGTTTTAGGTATGTTCCTCTTTAAAATCCATCTTAGAGGTTTGCAACTGTTCGAAGGTGTAGCTATTGCATTTCTTGTTTTAAAATGTCAGGGACTGCATGTAAGCATTAAAATAACGAGTGTCCCCATCTTCTGCAACCAAGGCATTAATACAAGCACAGTGTAGTTTATAATTCTCATTTTGACAAGATGCATGAAAATCTTCGGAACGTATCAACTTGAAAGCGTTCCCTGTTTTCTAACATTATCGCTGCTATAATAAATGTTCAAATTACTTTTAGTCAAGGCTGTTGGTCATCCCATCAGCTTTCAAATAATGTCATCTGGTGGAGTAGGACCACTGGAGGAATCAGAGGTTAATGTGAGGATTGGTGTTGTGTTTCTCCCTCTTGTGGTGTGTCCTGCTCCGCCAACTGTTCTCCTTCCCCAGGTGTTTGTCATCACCTATTCCTTAGCGTCTGTACAGTATTTAAGTCTGCGTCTCTGGGTTCCTCATTGTCTGGACATCACCCTGTATGCGTCCTGTTTCTGCCTCCCACTGTTTCTCCCCTGAGTTCATCTAAGTTTGCCGCATGTCAGTTTTTGCTTTTTCTGTATTAAATACAGCATATTCTACTTTAAGTCCCGAGTTCGCTGAGTCCTGCGTGCACATGGGCTCTAAGCACAAGAAACGTAACAGTGAAAAGTGCTTAATGTGTACCCTTACACAAATTTATCCAGGTTACATTAATTGCTCAATGGTAGTTATCTAATTTAGTATTTTATGTGATATTAATACCATCCATATTTTTTAAAATATACATTATCCACAGTTGTTTCACATTCTTACACATCTAGAGTCATTCCAGCACACCTTGTTTCCAGGATTTACATTGGCCTGTTTGGAGATGAGCAGCGCCACCATGTCTGGCCTTCCTTCCTGTGAAGCCAGGTGTAGAGGCGTGATGCCCTGGAGGGACTCGGCGTTTGGTAGTGCCCCATTCTGAAGCAGACAACTGGCCACCTCCATCTGGTTCTGCTTAGCCGCTATATGTAGAGGTGTGTAACCATTCTGTATAAAAAAAAAAACAACAAAAAACAAGACTATATGGACATGAACCGGCATGGACATTGCTCTCATCAATAATAAACACCATTAGTCCATGCAATTTCAGCTTTATCAGTGATGGGTTGTGTTGGCCTGCCTGTGTGAGTATGCACACACACACACACACACACACACACACACTATCACAAGCATCTTACTCGGGCAGTACTGTGTGCAGATCCTCCTTTGCTGACCAGGAGTTTAACAACATCCAGGTTGTTGTGATGGACGGCCACATGAAGGGGTGTCAGACCGTTCTGTTAACCACATACACATATATACATGTGAACAGATATACAGCCATAGACAAGCATACACACAAAAAACACACAGAAACATGTGTATGGGACACGTACTATGATAATCTGATGAATAAAAGGAAATAGTTTCAAATGCGCCTCACACATTTGTAGCCACTCACTTTCCCTGCAGCATTTGGGTTGGCACCTCTTTCCAGAAGAAGCTCTGCTACGTCCACCTTTCCATACTTGGAGGCCACATGGAGGGGGGTAAATCCTTTCTACTCCAAAGAAAGTAAAACATGTACTCGATGCAGTATTATTACTGACATAAGGAGAACAAAAAAATAAATAAAATAAAGCAAATATATACCATAGTTTTTGCCCTATCAGTCACAGTTTTTGCATAATTTGCATGCCCTGTGACTTACTGTATACATCGAAGCAACATATTTATAGATTTTTTCTCATATTTATGAACCAATTTTATACTATTCTGACTGAAAATATTGAACACTACCATTTTCAGCCACAAGATGGCACTAAAGTGTATGGCATGCCATATCATGTCATAGGTAAAATCAGCTTGCCACAGTCTTCCACCATCATCTGCCTGGAGCAACTGTCAAATCAGCTTCATGTTGCTGCGCCGTCCTGGCGAAATGCAGCTAATTTGACCATTGAGGTGGATTTGTTGAGAGACACACCTTTACTATAAAGTAGAGTTAACAAATAATTGTTTTGAGGTGGTTATCTTGTAAAATTTTGAAGAAATGCACAGCGAGTCGCCCTCTGCGCTTTCATGTTTCCGCATATCGGCTTTTAAAATGCAGCTGAGTTGACCGTCCAAGTGCATTTATGAAGGAAAAGTTAGACTGAGACACACATTCACTATAATTCTGAGCAAACAAATAATTGTTTTGAAGTGTTAATCTTGTTAAAGTCCTCCCTTGCACACCATGGTGACAGGTAACAAACGTGCCGCGTCAGCGGTGACGTATAATAGAGGCGACGTAGATGGTGAAGTTACGCATTTATGGATTTTCCCACTTTATTAGACATATTTGGACTGATACGACTTATAGGGCGGTGCAACGTATACGATGGAAAATACGGGTACTGTAAATAGAGCAGAAATGGAAGCGCACTACCTTTGTCATCTTGACTTGCTGTGCTCCAGTATCCAACAATATTCGAATGGTGTGGACGTGCCCCTCCCGCGCAGCGATGTGTAAAGGTGTGTGACCTGCAGTTGTAGCAGAGTCTGGGCTAGCCTTGTGCTCCAAGAGCAGCTTGACAAGCTCCTTGTGGCCCATTCGAGCCGCACAGTGCAGGGGTGTCTGATCATCCTGGGGGTCAGAAAACAGAGGTTTTAAAAAAATAGCCTTAAAGAAGACGAGATATCACCAAGCAGTCATTTATAAAGCTGCTTCTTATGTGTTTAAAATAGACTAAATATGCTGGAAACAGCAGACGCTGCTTTGTGTGGATGTGATCAAAGCTCACCTTTGCTTTTGCATCCACTTGTGCCGCGTTTTGCAGCAGGAACTGAGCGACTTCACAGTGTCCTGCTCTGGAGGCCATATGGAGGGGGGTCTCCACTTTCTAACACAAATACATAAAGAAAAACACCAAATTCAAGCTCACAAGAACAACAAACTATGTGACTGAGAGCTTTTACAGATTAATCGAGAAATTTACATTGTACTTCTGATCCACAGCCAGTTCGATTTATAAAACAATTTCTTTACTACAGGGAAATTTTGTAGTTTGTAGATTAATTCTTCAATAATTTACTTTTGTTTAAGACAGACACTAACTGTTTTATGAATAATCTGTAAAAAATAAAATAAAATAAAATTAGGACAAATCTGTCAGTATTTGGTGCTGGGAAACAAATCCTGAGAAACGTTATATAAATTCTGTTTGGATTGATTTGTTTTGCACATGAGATCCAAATTTGCATTTTACTTCCCGTTTTATTTTGTAGAATCAGATTATTTTATGTCTTAGCCACTGGGTCTTGAATATTAGTGCACCTGTTATTAATTTTTGGATTATCTCTCTGTGACTTCACTGTCAGTTTGATGGGGGATGTAAAGGTCATGGATGTTTTTCACTTACTAATATCAAATGTTATAGAACCATGTGTGTGTGTTAAGGGTTATTATGTGTTTGCAAAATGGAGCCTGCAGAAGCATGGAGCCATTCACCTGATAAACTCAGGCCCTAAGCTGGAAAGCAGAGTGGTCTTGACCTCACCTTTGTGCCATTGTAAAAAGACACTTCTTTATACTGCCTGTGAGGAGAACTTGTGATCCGGGCATGATGCAACATCCTGTATGCTGGTTTTTAATGGCTATTCCATCTTGCAAGATTAAACACGGGCACAAAGATCTCCTTTCCTGTGTGTCTTATTTATTTAATGAGCTGATGATTGGAAAATTAAATTATCCAACACAATGAATTATCAGATCATATGCTCACTTCAGTTAGTCCATGTCATGTCTGTGTCTCTTATTATTATTATTATTATTATTATTTTACAATTTGTTTAAATTTCAGTTGAAGTTGTTAAAGTTTACTTAAATCCATAACCTGCTTCCTGCCAACCTGGGTTTAGGCACTTCCTGTGACGTGACTATATTTTGTAGAGCAATAGAAAAACGGTTCTCACCACATTGGAAGCATTAGGTGAAGCCCCTCTTTGAAGCAGGTTCTTCACGATGTTCAGATGGCCCATGAATGCTGCTACATGAAGTGGAGTGAGGCCAGACTGCGCAAAAGAAGGAGCATCAGGAGCAAATCAAGTCATTTCAGACAAATCCAAATCAACCAATTTTCTTGTCAATATTTGAAAGTTAGATAGGAAAAGATCAAAACTACTGATGTAGTGTTTTATGTGGTAAACTGTTAAGGAAGAAGACACTGACATGACAGACGATGTGTCATTTTAAGGCCACATAGTGCAACAGAGTGTCCTAAATATTTGGGGGTAAAAACTTTAAAAGCAAAAATGGATTATTATTACTAGACACACATATCCAAATACATATACATACATTTATATACATACATATAAATACATATATATATATATATATATATATGTATATATATATATATATGTATGTATATATATATATATATATATAATTTTTTTTTTTTTTTTTGTTTAATTAAAAGCTCCTTGAGAAGACTTTAATATAAAATGTTTTATGTGGAAAAAGGAGGATTTTCCTGTAACAAGAAGACAGTTTCGTGTCTGGTAAATGTTGGCTGATTTAAAGTGGCAACTTTTTTTTACTGTCATTTAATATGAATGCGATTAAATAATAATAACTGAATAAGTGACGCTCAAACGGTATACAGTAGTCCCTCGCTACTTCGCGGTTCAACTTTCGTGGACTCACGCTTTTGCAGTTTTTCAAAGTAAGATTGGACATGGCAACAACTGGTTGATTGATGGATGAGCCACACGAGTGGCATGGATTTTTTAAAATTTAAAATACATTATTTTAAATGATTTAGCACCTGCTACACCTGTGTGCAGCCTGCATAGGCAGGGAGAAGCTCCCTCCAGCAGCATGTCATGATCTCTGCTCTGCAGCAGAGAAGGGGCGTGGCCGAGAGCGGTTGCAGATGGCAGCTGGTGGCAGAGAGAGCGGAGATCATGACATGCTGTGCTCTTTTATAGTGTTTAGAGTTTAGAAACATTGTTTAGAATAGTGCAAGAGTGTGGGAAAGGTTTAAAACACCTTAATATATAAATAAAATTATTTGTGTGTGTGTGTTCAGTTGCTTATGTGTCTTGAATTGGATTTAATCCAAAGGTTAATCAAGTCCAGTGATTATGTTCAGAGTTTTGTTAATATTTGTCTAAAATTTCACAAGATAATTTCCTAACATATAAACAAGCCCTCACATGATTTCGACTTCTGTTTTCATGCTACACTATGACAAGAGATGTGTTTGTGCCTCCTTTCCTACACTGGAAACCAGTTCATCTGCTGCCTCCACCCGCTGCAGCTTTGATCTTGGGGTGATGTGATGCTGAGTTCTTCACTTGCGCTGTAGAGGCAGAGGCACAGCTAAGTGGCTGGCTGTAATTTGTGGAATCTGCGGTGCTCCTGCTTGATTGCGAGAATTCTCGATCGCAAGCGCTGACAGCTGGACACCAAAGACGCCCCCAAACAACAAAACAAAGGTGGTTTGTAAATTACAGGGGGCTGTGTTGCAGGTGAATTGTACTCAGTGGCCATGAGTGGTGGCAAAGGTTGACTGGGTAATTTGATTTCAGTTTTGGCCACTTCCCTCTCAGAAGAGAACAAACATAAAGTTCAAAAGCTGCTATTGAACGTCCATGCCTGCATTTTAAGCAGCACGGAACACTTTGAATTGCTTCAATCGTTCTGGCTGCAAGCTACTTTCTGTTTTGTGCACAGTTGCAGAAAAAAGAAAACATTTCCTACTTTTTTTATTCTGCTGTTTAGGCTCAATTCTGGGTTAAATGGCTGTAATATTACAACTCCAGTCTACAATCGCATATTCATAGCTGTTTAGTACTAGATAATTAAAATAAAATGAAACCTTAGTACATTTTGGACACATTTTATTGCCAGCTGTCAAAAATCTAAGGCAGACAACAGTTTTTTCTCATGTCTGTATTTCTGTGCATGTTTTGTCTGTACGGTTGGCAAAAAAAAAAAAAATCATGAATCGATGAATATATTTTCATGAATCATTCAAAAGGTAATCACTGGATGTACATTTATATTTACATAACGTTTGAAGGTCAGACAGCTGCCAAGGCCAACTAATCATCAAATACACAAAAAAGCAATCAACCCAGTCAATTTCACAGAAATTGAGCTAAATTTTGAAATAATAGTAGCTGAGACTGATCCACAACACATATTTTGAGCACTAACAGATTGTACAAGATAACTCTGCTAACAAAACATTTCACAAATTATTCAATAGATATCATTGAAATTTCCAAGAAATACTCATGCGATACCCCTATATACCCCTATAACTGACTGGTTTGGCTCCAAAAGTTTAATTAAAGATGGCTGCTACAACCACTTTTTTAAAATAAATCATTTTAAAAATGCTATACTTTAGTCAGTTTTATATATACGGTAGTATGCTAAAATCTCATGTGGTAGCTGATTCACAACCCTTACTCTTCAGTGTAACACATTGTAATGTATGAGGCTTCACCAAAACAGCCTCAAATGTATTAATTTTAAACACAAGATGGTCATAGTCTATAACTCTGACATGAAATGCACTGACAAAATCCATCCATCCATTGTCTTTACCCACTTCTTCCTTAAAATGCCTTCTTTATTTAGAAGTTATCTCCTTCCACTTTATCAACCAGGACAAAACTGTTTAAAATGAACAAATTGCTGTTTCAGGTGTCTTTTTTAAAAATGGAATATGTGTGCCTTTAAAGCAAAATTAATTCAAAATACTCAGTAACAGATCACATTTCTTTAAAGCTGCAGCCAGAATGGAAAATCCAACAAACATCCAGCTCTTATTGATGACACCTAACATCATTTTAGTGATCAAAGCTGTGGCGGGGAAAAGCAATGACAAGCAGAGAGCTAATCTTCTGTATCCTGCTAAAGGTTGGGGTCACTTTGAAAGGGCAGAAGGTCAGACCTCGAAGTCTGAGTAAGATGTGAGGGTATGTTAGGTACCCCCCTGCTGACAACCACAGTGGGTGCAGATCTCTGAATAGAACAAGCAAGTTCTGCTTTCTCACAGGCTTCAGCTTATATGAGGTGAAATCTGAGAGAGATGATGGAACACGTGGTGCGAGAGATGTGAGGTGCATCAGAAGAAGGAGCAACAGTTTATTTGCTGCTTTATTTTTTGGCCTGTGGGCAAGACCACATGTCAGAGTGTCAGATAAACTGTATTGTCATTTGCACCACATGTGGTACATGTGATGAAACAAGATTATGTACACAGGGTCCCAGTTACATCCAACAACAAAATGTAAAAGAAAAACAGTGCACGTGTTCAAACGTTTTTATATATTGTCCTGCAATGAAATGCGGTTGTGCACTCTTCAGTCAATCTGCACAACTTGTGATCTGCATCCTTTATGCTATTTTAGTCATTCACATGTCAATGAGGAGGTATATGGATGTAGTTAGAGACGATATGGAGGAGGATGACTCGCTGTGGCAACCCCTGAAGAGGGAAAAGCCAAAAGAAGAAGAAGAAGAAGAAGTGAGGGAGGGAGGAGTTAGAAGTTAGAGAGGATGGTAGTTGGAGTGAGGACAGAGGATGCAGAGAACAGATTGAGATGGAGGAGGATGACTCGCTCTGGTAACCGCTAAACAGGGAACAGAAAAAAGAAAAAGAATATGACAAATATATCAAAGTGTTTAGCACACTTGGGCTTTGGGTGCTTTGACTTTTGGTTTATGTAACTTTTACAATTTTTAAAATGTCTAACTTCATCTTGTAATATTTTCCCCAAATGCGTTGATATTTCTTCAGTTTCTTATAAAACATTGTTCTCTTTGAAATCTGCTTCAGCAAATGTGCTTTTTAAAAATATATTATTATGCTACTTTTAGCTTTAAACTAGCCTTTTGCTACTATAAACTTTTAACTAACATTTTTCTGCCTTTAGCCAATACTTTTTGCTGCTTTTAGCTTTGAGATAGCCTTTTGCTTTTATTAGCTTCATCATCTCATTTACAGCAATTTTCAATAAAGTCAGTTAGAACAAATTATTAATTCTGTATTTTCACAGAAAATGTAATTTATGTTGTCTGGTAGCTTTCTTTTTTTTTTTTTTTTTTTTTTCAATTTAAATATCTGATTGCTTTCTGATCTGAACTCTGGCTGGTTGTTGCTTCTCAGTTGTCCACTTGTCAAACAGATGAGACTTGTCTTAAAAGACAAAGATGAAATAATGAAAATCATGTTCGTACACATTTAAAAATATTAAAGGAGCCTCAATCAAAGTGAGTTAGTTTTTCCTCTGGAATATAAAGAAGCACACGCCTGCATTAGCTGTTCTTCCACTCATTTTATATCCAGTCCTCATTTGGACACCTCTTTAGAGGGATGTGTTTTAAGCTTTTTAAGCCAATGGATTGCTTCTGCAGAAGACAATGTGCCAAACACAAGAGCTGGACAGCTGTTGTTTACGAACCCAACAGGAAGTCTGTGGTGTTTAATGTGGTATTTATATCTGCCACGCACAAAAAACAAGTAAACTGTTCTTTTAGTTATATGAATTAAAAAAATGATAATAATTTTACACAGAAAAAAACATGCATTTAACATGATGAACTCTAAACTTTACAGTTGATCTGTCATTTTAAAAAAAGCACTGTCACCATTTTAAAAGAGTGCATTTGCAGTGCAAGTTAACTAATGTGCATTTTATTCAAGCATTTTGCAGAAACTTATTTTTACATATACTGTACTAGTGATTTATACAACTGTGGAGCTTAGTTAATATTTCAGGAAACATTGTCTACATGGCAAATAAAAGACATTTAAAAAGAAATAAAATATCTTTATTTTTATGTCAACTGACAATGACACCCAATTCTTTACAAATGATGCAGAATGTTTGCTTTTATTGCAGTATGTCACAATGTATAATACTATCCTGCATTTTTTAAAGTTTTTACATTTGGAGACCAAATTTAATCAAAATAATACAAATATCCTGCAGTATCTCAGTCCAATAAATCCAGGGAGCTTTGAGGACATATTAGTATAAAACGCGGATCATGCCTGCATCTTTTTTCCTCATGGTTGTCTCACATTTCCAAGTTATTCCATACTGCTCACATTTCTGGGAGCAGTTGGAGGGACTTAAAGGTGACTTAGCCATAAGATTGTGAGATAAAGAGAGTGAAATGAAAAACAAGGCGAGAAACAAAGTCAGGGCATATGATGGAAATCATTTGGGGTACAGAACAGCAGCGTCGTCTCCAAGTGTGTCTCATTCACATCTCAGTGGAAAAATGGGGAAGATGCACGCATTAGCTGAGCAGCAAGAAGAAGGAAAGAACTTAATGTAAATAACATATGGAAATAAACTGTTTTCCTGTGGCTCTGCATTATCACCCTCATGGAAAATGTCAGATGTAATTTATGCCACGACAGTCAGGTAGCTGGAGGAGGCTCGGCTGCCTAATATTTAAAACCTATCGCATCGGAGCAGATGTTTGCTCAGAGCCTGCAGAGTAAATAGTGTTTGTTTAGAGGTTAGTACATGGAGTGACAAGCGCAAACACAAGTTAATAGTCTTGAAATTACCTGAATGTAAACGTTAAACTGACATTTTAACAAAGTACTTGTCTGGAGTGCAGTTACGTCGCCTCACAATGGAGCTGGTTTATTCCATTTTACCTGCAAATGTCAGCTGACTGACCTCTTCTTACAAAGCTGTTTCAGATGAGTTTTTTCATCTGGATTTCAAGGATAAAACTTCAATTTCAGTCCCTTCGGTTGCTATTAGTCAAAGAAACCAGCTGTTTTTTTAATTGATTTTTGGCTGTGAAAGAAGAACACTGGTTTCCTAACATGCTGCTCTGAAATGAAAGTGATTTGCAGAGACGTGAACGGTAAATATTTCATTCTGCCTATACTGTAACCTTCACTTTCTCATTTAATGAGTGGGTTTTAAATCCACATTCTGTAGTTTATTTAACAGTTTTATTTAAAGTTGGGGTTTTTTTAATGTTTTGAGTTGAGTTTTTGACTGTTACTGGATTAGATTTCAGACAACAGGGACTCCTGCAGTGGATTTTTTTTTTAATTATTATTATATTTTATTTAGATCCTGCAGAAAGGGGAAGATGGACAATTGTGGTTTTGCCCATGCTTGTGTGTATGTTTACTATCAAAACATCTGATAAACCATTTCACAAATTGCAATGAAACTTGCATGAAGTAATAATGGTTTCTACGTCTTCAAATGATTACAGCCAGATGACCTTAAAAGCACAAAAATAGCATAAATACAACTCTGATAACTCTCAATCAGGTCATCTGGACAGTTTCAAAAAAAAAAAAAAAAAAAAAAAAAAAAAAAAAAAAAAA
>JAVCKU010000037.1:18073178-18083855 GCA_032273985.1 Hypsolebias coamazonicus | reverse complement strand
CTTCTTTCAGCTTCCTTGTGCGAATAATAAAAATAAATGCTATTTTCAATTAATTTCAGTTTTGTTTTGTTTTTTTCAGTTATGTGATCCTTTCAGATTCTCTCCGCTAACTACAACATTTTTGTCCTTCTTGTAAATTGTTTCTACTAATTTCTGCTTGTTATGCTCCTTTCAACTTATTCATGCAAGTTTATCTTTTTCTACTAGTTCAGCTACTATAGCTGTTTTATGCTAATTTAAGCTTTTTCAGCTAATTTCAAAAATTTTCCTCTTTATTTTTCAGCATATTCAGCAAAAATGTGCTCTCTTCCTTGTAATTTCAGCTACTTTCTACTTTGTTAGCTGCTTTTCACCTGTTTTTGTTGTTGCTAATTTAACCTTTTCAGATAATTTTGAATGTTTTTGCTCATTTTATGCTTCTTTCAGGTTAACTGAGCAAATGCGTGTTCGTTCTGTTTTCCTATGCTAGTTTAAGCTTGTTTATCTGTTCAGCTACCATTTTAGAAACATTTCATTAGATTTCAGCTTTTTTTAGATAAATTCATATTTTTCTTGGTCATTCCAGCTACTTTCAGCCTAATTAACTTATTTCTGCTAATTTCGGCAATATCCTCCTTTCAGCTTTTCTTCAGCTGGTTTAATCTTTTTCTGTTATTTCATCTACTATTTTATATGCAAATATTAGCTTTTTTCAGCAAACTCCACACCTTTTTTTAGCTAATTTCAGCTCTGTCCACTTCCTTCTTATAGGTTAAGCTTCTTTCTGCCTTTGTGGCTACATTGTAGAGGTTTAGTTTACTAATTTCAGCCTTTCTATTTAGCTTGTTTCTTAATGTTGTGCTAATTTCTACTCATTTAACCCAATTCTGCAAATATGTTTTTTTTCTGCTTTATTTAGCTAATTTAGGTTTGTTTATTTATTTCAGCTACATTTCAACATGCTTTTGATTTAGCTAATTGCAGCTGTTTTTCAGCAAGCTCTTCTGCAATAAGCATTCACACTGCATTTCCACAGGAAATGCAATTACTCTAGTTTTATACTTTTCTTCAAATACTCTGTGTTTAAGGTGTATTTTTTTTAAGTCAACATAGCAAAACAGTACATGGATATGGCTACATAAACAATAACAATAAAAATAAAAAAGTCATCCCACATGATGGATACCGTTCACAGGTAACAGCACAAGCTGACAGACTCTAGTGACAAACTTGTGCCTTATGGTGACCAACATCTTACCTGCAGCAGAGCCTCTACCTAGATGAAGCTTGATATCCATCCCAGTGTAAAAAGGAGTTATGCTACATGAAGCACTACACTGTGAAGTTAAAGTAGGGTCATTTATAAAAATATAATATTTCCCTGCAACGCCTGTTCTTTGGTTTGATTTAGTCTGTGTGCCTTGTGGGCACAAATGGTAATTAGAAAAGAAAGAATTACTGGGCCAGTTGTTAATTATAACCACTGTGGACTACACTGCTCTGCTTTAACATAAGTGTGTGAAAGGCTGGGATGTGTTATTTGTGTAGGCATGCAATACATACACATCCACATGTAAATTATAGTAGTGTACATAGGAGCTTTTATTACATGTTTAATATATTGTAAGAAACTGCTTGTAAATAATGTAGAACACAGAGGAAAATTCAAGGAGACAACAAGCAAGTTTGCTGTAAACTTTAATCTGTTATAGATTCCATGACCTCATTTTTCCCCTGAAAACATTAATAAAAAAATAGATAACCTCAAAGGCAGAAAAAAGCTTGCCTACTTTTCAATTGTTTTGTCGTTTTCTCTCTCTCTTTGTAGCGTGTGAACCTCAATTCCTGGCAGTCTGACAATTATTAGAGGGCATGAGAAAACCTGAGTAAAGCAGATAGGCTAAGACGTCATATAAGTACCTCTCCACCCATTGAAATAGAGAGTATAACTTCAAAGCTAATTGTTTTCTTCTTCTTCTTCTCCCATCGTTCCTATTCTTTTCATGAGGAACATACTTGAAACGAAAAAGTGGGAACCTTTCTTTTCACTTCCCGTTTTAATAAATTCCACCGCTTTTATCCCCTGTCCTAATTTAAAGGCAAATTAAAATTCATTGGGTTTCAACATGTTCATTAGGCTATGAAGGTGAGCTCTGTGAGAGGATGTGGTGCTTTAAAGGTACTTGTCTGCCTCTGTATAAGTGAATGACAAATGGAGTCTCAGAACAGAGGGCTGGGGAAGTGAACAAGCTTATGGAAGCTTTCTATTTGTAACTATTTTTATTGTACGCAATAACAAAGTAGAATATACTAGTTCTTTTGTGGCATTAGTATTAATGCATGTGCATTCTACTTTAATATAATACATAAGATAAGTATTTACATTTCCATAACTTTACATTTGTTGATAAATATAACAGATACAGAGGTCATTGTGCATCATATCCACAAAACTGATAATTTATAGCTAATCTTTACTGTTGAAAAAAATAAATAAATAAATAAAATCAGCACTTTAACAGTGCTCTCATAGCTTTGAGGGTTGTACTTGTGTTTACACTATAAAATGGTATTCAATGGCTAAACTGTGTCCTTCCTACAGTGACCATTTTGCTTGTGGCATGCAGATATAGACTCCGTGTTACTTTTAAATAATGCAATATGATGGCTTAGTTTAAATATTATAAATAGTTGTGAAGGGTTTAACAAAACAAACATATGGTTAAATCTGCAAATAAAATGTTTGACAATGAATGTATAGTTCTTTTAGCCACTATTTTGACATTTATCATCCAGTTGTTCTCATGATTGCATATTTTTTTTAATATAATTAAGGGCCTAATGCTGTACACAAACAAATGAGTCACAAGATGGTTTTGTAAGTAGGACCGTTTCTGCAATCAATGTCAATTAGATCTAATCAGCTTACTCTCCACACACAAGCTTATGCACATCTGACAATAATATATATTTTTTTTTTCACCAGTCTTAGATGACAAAACCCAATGCAAATTTAGATTTGAACTGGGGGCATGACATTAAAACCAATATGGGCATTGCACATACCCACCCCCCGATCCCTAACTGCAATATCATGCTAGTTTTTGAGCAGATAGTCATTGTTTTTTTTAATTTATTTTATTTTATTTTTTTTGCAAGAAAAAAAAAAAAAGAATATTTGCACAAGAAACCTTCCATACATACATTATCTTTCACCCGCTTCTTCCATTTTGGGTCCTGGGTGTCGCCGGTGCCAATGTCCAGCAATCACTGTGCGAGGGGCGGGGGACAACACCATGGACAGGTCGCAAGTCCATCACAGGGACACATGGAGACAAACGACCATTCACTCTCTCACTCACACCTAGGGACAATTTAGAGTTACCAGTCAGCCTAACATGCATGTTTTTAGTCTGTGGGAGGAAACTGGTGTACTTGGGGAAAACCCACAGATGTACGAAGATGCAAACTCCACCCAAAAAGGTCCCAGGCTGGGATTTGATCCGGTGACCTTCTCAATGAGAGGCAACAGCTGTACCAACTGTGCCACTGTGCTGCCAACCCTAGATACACAGCAGCTCAATTAGATCCAGACCATCACCAATCTTGATTATTCAATATTTATTGTGAGCTAATGGTTCTTTGCTTTGCATCATTTTTTTATTTAGGTTTTATGCATTTCAAATTCCTCCTACGGTAATTTAAATGTGCACATTTTTAGTATGTTGAAAGATGGATAACAAATTAAAAACACAAACACTTTGAAATGTTTACATTCTAACTGTGAAGAAGTCATTGTTTGGATCCTGGCGTTCAGCCTGCTGCAACACATTGTACAGGCACACGTTTTATTAATTAGTTCATTACCAGCTAATAATGAAACAAGGTGACAATGACAGCATTTACAACTCATAAGTGCAATATGTAGGAAGTGTTTGGTATATAGTGAGTATAAAAGCTACAAACATGCCCATCCTTCTTGACAGGATTGCTATTTTAAGACATGTCAACAGCCACCAGGCTGGAATTTGTTCTGCTCATTTTTACCTGAGCACTGGTTGAAAGCAGAAATATCCTTCACACCTTGAACTGGCTCTACGGTGAAAATACAACCTTGGTGCAACATTCTGTTTAAAATACTAAATCAATTTTATGATTTGATAAAATTTCCGTTTTTATGTCAACATTGTTCATTTTGTTTGCAATTGAATTTGATAGTTTTCTAGTCATGTTTTTAACTGAAAGTAAGGTAATTGATAACTTTAACTGTGTTCTTTGTTTATGGCTTTAATGCTCATATCAGAGAGATGAGGAACTGATATTTAGAAGCTAAGACAAGAAACATACCACTACAAAATATGGACATCATTGAAGAGCTATCTGCTAGTGAATTTATAGTTTTTAATTTATTTATTTTAATTAGTTAGAGAGATAGACAGACAGACAGACAGACAGACAGACAGACAGACAGACAGACAGACAGACAGACAGACAGACAGATAGATAATAAATGGAGTTTATTGTTGTTAAAAATGTTTGATTATCCACAGACCAGCTTGCTCTGATGGATTCTGCTTCACCACAGCAAAGTGTCAGAACTCGTATTAACAAATTCCACTTCACTTCTTGTTGCTTTCACATTTTTAACACAGTTTAAACAATTAAAGGCTTCACATTTCTTGCAGGATTTCATTTTGCTGCAGCTTTTCTTGCCAAAGTTTTAAACTAATAATATAATCTTGATGAGAAGGAACACGTTGCATAAGTTATGGCCAAAGCTTGCAAATGATGTTATGCATCATTTCGTGTTTTATTGTGAGATTTGATTGTACTCAGTATGTGTTGACAATGACTCTCAGTAACTACCTCACACAAATTTAGCTCAAAATCTGTAAAACTGACTGACTTAGACCTTTTTTTAGGCTACTCCTGATTGGCTGTAGTGGATGACTCCAAATGGTGAGGGGTTGTCGATGTGCATTCATTACTTTCTCTGAACTTTGATAACATTCAAGTCATTTACAATATATTTTGCTAAGAGACAGACATAGTTGATGCCAAGATCTATTGCTAAAGCTTAAAATTATGGTTCTCAGTCCTGGTCCTTGAGGAACACCATCCTGCATGTTTTAGTTGTTTCCCTGCTCCAACATGCCTGATGCAGTGATTTAATTACTTCAAGTTCTGCAGAAGTCTGTTTATCACCCATTCGTTCAAACAGGTGTGTCAAAGCAGGGACATAAATAAAACATGTAGAATGGTGTTCCTCAAGGATCGTAGTTGGGAAGCACTGGTTTAAAGCAAAAATATTGTCCAATGTGTAGTGCTCCAAGTGTATACAGTATTGGAGAACGCTTTTATTGACGACCTCACAAACCTTTAGCTCAATGTCACTTAAACTCAGTAAGTTATAGACATTTTTATGGTTGAGAAGTTCCATTGGGTAGGGTGGCCATCTTGAATAGGGTTGACTCCAGAAGTTAATAAGTTGTAGATGCAAATCCAATAATTACTGCCTAAGAAGTTCATTAAAATCTGTCAACTGGTTCATGAAAAATAACCAGTTCTCATATTCGTTTTGAACGCACAAATCTTGCTCTACATGTATTTGCAGGGACTCTTTATTTCAGTTACAGCAAAGCTCTGCGCCTCACAACAGCGGACCGGTCTGATTAAAAATAGGCCATAAAAATAAGATGATCAAACAGTCAGAAGAGTCGTGGCAGCTGCAGCCCTTCACTTTAGCATTCAGAATACGCTGACGAGCTGTAAATCACAAAGAGAGATGGAATCCCATGACTTCTTGCAGCTTCTCTGCAGATTCCACGCACGTTCTGTGTGTTCCATTTAGGAAGAACTTAGCATTTTATTGATCTGTCTACATGATCAACGCATTTAGACAACACACAGAAAGATCTCTATGTTCTCTGTTACCAACCTCACATGGTGAACCTTAGCAGAAAAGATGAGAGCTGACATTCGACCAAAAACAGAACAGCTAAAAAAAAAAAACAAAAAAAAAAAAAAAAAAAAAAACAACAAATTAAAATTTTATGCACCTTTCCAAAACATTTTAGCATTCTACGCATGAGTGCAAGTACTTTGATCAGTGCTGCACCTTCAACGGCACAGCTAGAGCAGGACAGCGTGAGTTGGATTGTGGGGGTGAATGAGTGTGACCGTACTCGTGGGATGATAGTTTGTGTGACCAGATCGTGAGACCAGGCTCAAATTTTGATTTTGATTAACATAAAAATGTTCAACATATATGTTCTCCGTTTAGACACAATAAAAAAAAAAGGCAGAAAAGCGTTAAAATTGCACCCAGTATTAGACTGTACCTCCATCTTCCCCCTCCATTTTACATTTCCCCCATTCTAAAAAGGAAATTAAAAAAAGATGCAATATGGGGGAAGACACCATAGCTTCTTGTACAACGATGAAAGCAGGATTTAGCAAAATGAACATGCATGAGCGCAGAGCTCTAAACTTGCATTTCATTAATAAAAGAAAGAAGCTGCACCCACTGAAGAAATATGAAACATTATATAAATGTTTTTTTTTTGTTATTTAGCCAACACCGTGAATTAGTCACAGCCCCAGAGGTTTTAAGAGCTTCCCCTCTCCCATGGCTAATTTGACAGTGCAGACACAACCTGTACCAGTGCAGAAATGCTTCACTGCTCAACACACATGCACACTCCCTCACACACACTCACATGCATGCAAACCAGCTGAGACCAACTGTGCCATTCTAATGGTGCATCTCCATCCTAACCAATCCAACATATGAAGTTAAAACAAAATAAGAAAACAGGCAGGTATAAGAAAGAAGGATGTCAGAACATCCACTACCTGCTCTACCTCATCCTGAGCATCCTTACCTTGCGTCTGCGGTCCCTGGATCGATTCCTCTTTTTGATCTTCTCCTCCTCCTTCTCCCTCTGCTCCTGGGCGGCGGCCTCCGCGAGGTCCTTGGTCTTGCGGAGCTGCTTGGCGGCTTGCGCCATGGTGCCGCTGCTACTGCTGCTGCTGCTGCTACAGTCGCCGTCGCTCCAGCCCTCCTCGCTGCTCCCAGCACCAGCTGTCCCTGTTTCCTCTTCCTGTCCCCCAAGCCCCCGTCACTTTACTGTCCCCTCTTCCTCCTCTCTGGGGGGCACGCCATGTGTGTGACACAAGGCAGCGGCTCGTCAGGTGCGTCTCTGCGGCTACACGACAGCCTCCAGCTTCCACAAAAGGGAAGATGCTACAGTGAGTGGTGCTGATGCTGCTGCTCATCCAGTCGTCTGCACCGAGCTGCCTCCCCTCCCCCCTTCCTTGCCTCCCTCCCTCCCTGCCAGCCTGCTCTCCTCTCTCCTTCTGCTTGCAGAGACCAGTCACGCAGTTTTGTGTTCAGCCCAGTTGGGATCCTGCTGCATGCACTGTAAAACAAACCGTTCAGATTTATTTGATAAACCTGGTGAAACAATTTGCACTTTTTTTTGTGTATTTTTAATTCAAATCCTCCTAAATGCATCAGATAAAATCACACTGACTCAATTTTCAACCAAATTTTGCAAATGTCATTTTTCAAATCAGTCAGTTTTAATAATTTTTTTTTTACTCAGTTGCATAATTTTTCGTTTTAATAATTTTGTTTTTTGCATAAAATTAGTTAAGTAAATGTGTTAATATAATTCAATTCAAAAATACTTTTTTAATCCCAAAAGGAAATTAAATGTTGTAACTTTTTATCCTCGTTTCATTAAGATATGTTATACAGTAGATACTGATGGCTGTAGGCAGGAAGGATATCTTGTAAAAGCCCGTCCCACAGCAGATCTGAAGAAAGTGTCCACAGATGACATCTGATCTGACCAACCAGACTCCTCTCGGTTCCCTCGGGCTGCAGGAACGCCCAAATGCTCAGCAGAACTCCTCTCAGAGTGATGGCCACTCCTCCCAGCAGCCTTCCGAGCTCCTCGTCACTGTCAGCTGCAGCTGTCTGGGGGACAATCTCAGTCTGTCTGCTGTCATGAGCCATGTTTCCTGCTAGTTCCAGGATCTCAGCAGTCTGGTACCCGAGCACAACCGGCAGGTAGATGGGAATGCATCTACGATGCCTCCTTTTCAACTCATTGGAAATTTGGGGCTGTAGTTGAGATATTGTTTGAGCTTTGATATGTTAATCAGCTGGTTAACCTAGAGTGAGTTGGCATCTGTCTTAGTGTTTTATTATTTTACTTGTGATGTTCTGATTATTTATATGATTGTTTTTATTGTTTTGTGCTTGTTTTTTGTCACTGTACAGCACTTCGGACGGCTGATATGTTGTATTTTAAGTGTTTTAGAAATAAACTGGTATGGTATGGTATGGTCCCATTTGTGGAAAAAAAAAAACACCTTGTTGCTATGGTTACGTAACATGACAGATGTCCAAAAAATGAAAAATTCTTCCAGCTGCACAGCATCACATTCCAGAGGAAACAATCTTCCCAAAAAAAAAAAAAAAAAGCTATTTACATCTAGAAAAGAAGGAATGAAAGTTTCCAAAAGCAAAATATCTCAGAATGAAAGTAACAGAGCAACTTCAACATGCAGCCACCCCGAGCATCGTAATTCCAAAAACGTATGAAAAATAAGTTTGTATTTGGTATCACTCAGCAAAGAAAATACTTGATCAAACTTAAATCTTCAATTTTATTCAAATCCATTTTTACAGTGTAGCTTTTTCTTTTCAACCTGTCAAACGTCCCTCTGTTCTTGCAGCCCTGCATTCTTGCATTCTTCTCTATGAGTTTTTACTGTTAGTTGTTTTAACAATAGCTGTTGTTGCACATTGCACATGTATGATAGAAAAGGGAGGGGGGGGGGGGGGTGCAAAAGGATGCCTTCAAGGCGTTTCTTTCTCCTCATGTCTTCACCGGCTCTGACTGTAAAACCTCCTTCCTGAGGAGGAGAGATGGAGCAGATGTGCAAAATACAAACAGACTTGTACGGTGGCGGCGGCAGAGCTTTCAAGGAGACTGTTTGCATCACATGGTGGGTGAAAAATGCCACATTGACAGAAAATATTTTTTTTTTGTGTGTCAGAATGAGAAAAGGAGAAAAACAGCATCACAAACTCTTTAATACAAATCATGTTTTCTCCCACTGCTTTTGTTTAGTCTCTTTCCGATGCACCACTTGACTATTTTATGCAACATTCGTATGTAAAGAGTGACTGGTCTATTATTTCATAAACACATTTTTGTAAATTTCTTGATGGCACGTCCAATTTATCTCTGAAATCATTTGGATTTCCTTACAATCAAACAAGATTGTGAGTCACACAACATGGTTTTATTCACTACGAATTGGATTTTAGAGTTCACAGAAGCAACTTTCAGTAGTTATCGGTGTATATTTATGATCATCACTCTTAAATATGACAAACTCACCAAAGATTGCTTTCTATGACCTTTAAATGTCCTCTTGCTGCAGAATGATGGAACATGAGTTGCAGCAGGTGCTTTAAACAAAGACAGATACAACTTTAAAAATACTTTTCTCCTTTAAGCAGAATTTATTTGTATGAAGCAACAAAAGAACAATGTAAAATAATTTAACATCAATGATATATGCACGTCTAAAATGTTGTTTTAGTTAGCGTTACATGTATAACACAAATTTAACTTTTTTTTTGCTGAATGCAGGATTGCATATTTTGCTTCATAAAAATCAGTTTGAATTTTCAGAACCAGAAAGTTTGCGGTTAATACATTTTTGTGAAAAACGCTGCAGAAGCCAAAACACAATTTTATGCTCGAGTTAATATTTGCAGTTTTTATATCTGTCAGTTTAACTGAATGAGACTAATATATATCTTTGCATCAATCTGCTAACAACAAAGTGCCCGCATTATTAACATTTTTAGATTTAAAGTAAGCTGTTTGGCTGTTTATCTATTGAATATGGGGAAAAAATATTCTTATGTGCTTGAAGTGCAGTTGCTCAAAAACTGTTCAAATAATAAAAAAGAGTTTTTTTTTTAAACTAAAACATGAAAAAGCAAAATATGCATTTATTAAAGAAATTAAAGACACAGTTAAAATTTCTGTAAGTTCCAAAACCTTCAACATGCTGCAGAAGTTTCCCGATGATGTTGCATGACCATCATTTATACAGTTAAACATTTTATCAGGAGAAACATTTAGAAAAGAGTGGAACTGAAGCAGGCAGTTTTATTGACAGAAAGATTTATGACCACTCAGCCAACATTTGGGTTAGCGTGAAGCTGCATCAGTTATCATAAGTGTTTCCAGTGCTTTATAATTTGAACCATCATCATTTCAAGTTCTGCAGCGGTTCCTTCAGATTTGATCATCTGGTGTTCTGTGTTGTTACACCATCAGGTGGAAAAAGGTTGTCACTGCTCCTGATGGACTTTAATTTGAATGTCCTCATAAACAAAACTATTGCAAACATGAGTATGCTACTTAAAAAAATGTTTTTGTCCTACATTTGAACCATTTCACAAATCTTTAAATCTTACACGTCCTACTACCAGGACAAAGAAAAGTGCTTTCATATGACGAGTCAATGTGTGATGTTACTTTTAATAAATCAATATGAATATGATTAAAATTACAGTAAAACTGTAAGGCCATTACAGTAAAAAATAAATAAATAAGATTTTCTTTAGCATATAAACAAAATAAATGTAATTTGAAAAAGGCA
>JAVCKU010000037.1:17967762-17978573 GCA_032273985.1 Hypsolebias coamazonicus | reverse complement strand
TATTTATTTTTTTTTTTTTTTTTTTTTTTTTTTACAGAAATTGATCTAAAATTTGGTATGGTCATAGCTGTCATTTCTGATCATATGATGATCTTTGTCTAATGAAAGGCAGCTAGTGGTATGCATTTCTTTAGTTAAGTATTTAATAAAATAATGATGGACAGTACCTTCAAAGTTTAATACATTATATAAAACATTTGAAATTAGAGTTATTTTAGAATGGCAGCAATATAATATGGCTAAGACCTCTCTTGAACCAGTTGCTAGCTCATCAGTCTAGTCAAAATTTTACAGCCGCGTAAACATTTGCCTTCGCTCCAGTGGTTGCATCAGAGACCTTAAGAGGGAGTTGCTGCTGGCATTAAAAACACACGCAGCAAGCAAACAAATGCACATTTCTGCCAGGTCATCTACGTTTCGAAAAAACTGTCTCCAACAGGTAAGATATTAACAGTTCATAACGTTTCTCTAAAACCTCACAGTTAAGGATTCATTGCTTTAGAAGAGCATCCATGTTAGCTTTGTACACTTTTGATTTTATGTTGAAAATAGTGTAAGTGCACAACACAACTAGATTTAGAGCTGAAAAGGTAATTCCTAGTGTGCAGAATTGGACAAGAAAGTTATTTGTGCAACTAACAGCTGTAAAAAAAAAAAAAAAAATCAATACAGGTATAGAAAAAAACAATATATTGTCCCAAAGAAAATTAGCCTTCATATTGGCAGCATGTGTTTCTGAGCAGCACCGAGCACTTATCACACACACCAGTCCTGCATCCTGAAACGACTGAGAAGGTGACAGAGAGACGAGTCGGAGGTAAGTGAAGGTGAAAGAGATTTGTAAACGCTGGGTAAACAATTGCCTTCGCTCTGGTGGTTGCATCAGAGACCCCAAGAGGGAGTCGCTGCCTGCATGAAAAACTGCAGCAAGCAAACAAATGCACATTTCTGCCAGGTCAAGTATTGAACTGCTTTGCTTTTGAAGGAAAAATAGATTTTGATCTGCTCACTAAATGGAAAAGAAGGGACATGTACTGCTTCATGTCAGTGTGTGAATGTGATGGTGTTTTCTGTTTATCTGGTGCACATGTCTGTGTGTGGGCCAGATCAGCGTGGGACATGGATGCAGAAAAGCAATTAACATAATCCCAAACTCTGAGCAGACAGGAAGAAGATGGCAACACGGCACCCAACCCTGGCACTGCATGCCTCATTATCTTGTAATTTTGTCAGGAGATCCGCTGGTGGGATTGTCGGGGAGAACAGCGAGGCAGACAGAGGCAGAGAACGAATGGGTGGACTCTTATTCAGAGAAAGAAAAAGGTTCACAGGCAGCTGATACTAAATATAAAACTATTAAAATGACGGAGGAGAGAAGAGGATTGGATGGAGAAATATAATCAATGGTGTTACCTGAATGCTTTAAAAGGAAACTTAGGAAAACCTATACAAAATTAAGTTTAAATAGGTGGAGTGCCCCCTCTGGGTCCGGTGGTGGTGGTGGGTGGGGTGAGACATTGCCTCAGGTAAAGGGGTTTAAGTATCTGGACATCTTTACATGTGATGGTGTGAGGGATGGACGGATTGGGGCCTCGTTCTCAGTGACAAATATACAAATAGCCGAAATAAGTTTACTTCACAGGGTAGCAGGGCTCAGCTTCAGAAACAGGTTGAGGAGCTCCATCATCTGGGGGAGCTCGGAGTAGAGCTGCTGCTCCTCCACATCAAAAGGAGTCAGTTGAGGTGGTTTGGGCATCTGATCAGGATGTCATGTGGACGCCCCGTTGAGAGGTTTTCCAAACACGTCCCACTGGTAGGAAGCCCCAGGTAAGTCCTAGAAAATGCTGAAGGGATTGTGCATCTTTGACCTGGGAATGCCTTGAGGGGTCTCCCTGGATGAGCTGGAAAGTGTTGCTGAGGAGAGGGACATCTGGTTTTATCATGTACTTGTTGCATTCACAACCCAAATAAAAAAAAAGATAAATTAAAATAGATAAGTAAAAAATTCAGGCAGTCATCGGATTTTTTTTTTTTTAAATCGCACCAACTTTGTTTTTACAATATGATGCAATTATTGAATATTTCAAATAATAACCTAATTTATGACTAAAACAAAAATATACTTCATTTAAATTCTCAGTGTATTAATAAATGCTGTTGCAACATGTTTATGCATTTTGAGGTGGTAAAACATTGTAACAATATATTTTGAAACTGCTAAGTTTCCTGTTGGTCAATGTTTTAACTTTCACCTACGGCTTATCTATATGTATGAAAGTTTAAGATTGTGGATACAAGCAGCTAAAAGAAACAGGATTGATTTTGTCTTTAGGGACAGGATGAAGTCACAGTAGAGCCGCTGCTTCTCTGCATCAAACGAAGCCAGATGAGGAAAAGATGATGGATGGATGATGGTTTTGACAAAGAAAAACTTAACCATTTGATAATTTGTCTAAAATAATAAAGTGTGGCAACATTTAAATATTGATCGTCACTACTGACAACCTTCTCAATGGTGATTCCGCCCAAACTTTATTCCTCCTCCATCATCAATATTTTTTCACCATCCGTCCATGTTCAGTTCAAATGAAGCTTCTAAAATCAGCTTAGTGCTCCTATGAACAAAAGTCACTGTGATCCTACACATTGTTAATGATGTCATAAAGCGTAATGGAAAGAACTCACCATGTCATTGTCAGTCTCTGCATTCCTTCATCAGTGTGTGTGTGTGTGTGTGTGTGTGTGTGTGTTGTTTTTCCCTCTTTCATTCTGCTGCCAGTCGTTCCCAGATGTTTTCATGCAGATCAGGAAGAAGCAAAGGTAAAGCACAGAATGACAAACAGGGTGGATGTTGAGAAAGGTAACAGTGATGTGCACGGACTTGGAAAAAATAAATCAAACCAGGGAACAAACAAACTGTTCTGGAAATTATTGTCCTTTAAGAGAAACAACTAATATTAAATTTGTTTGCCCTAATTTTGCCCCTATTTGTCTATTCCTACAAATATTTGGGTATCTTAGTCAACTCTCATCTCTCTTTTAAGCTCCATGTGTAAAACCTATTAAATCAAACTGGGTTTCTTTTTCAGAAATAGATCCTGTCTAACTCTGAATGATGTGAAATGCATTGTAACTGCGACTTTTCTTCCCTCCATTGATTACGGTGACGTTATTTACATGAACGCTCCTACAAGCACCTGCAGATGTTGGATGCTGTCTATCACGGTGCACTAAGAGTCATAACTGGCTGTGATTATCGTACCCACCACTGCACCCTGTATTCACTGGTTAACTGGTCATCATTAACTTCACGCAGACTCTCTCACTGGTTCATTTTCATCTATAAATCTCTTCTTGGTCTGCTGCCTTCATACATCTCCTCCTACATGTCATTTCATGAGTGCAGCTACAGCGTGCACTCTCGTGACATAAATACATTGTGTTCCCTCAGTATGGACTGAACTAGGCAAAAGGGCCTTCTCCTACTCTGCTCCTGTTTCCTGGAACACCTGGCAAAAAGATCTGAAGCTCTCGACCTTGAGATCTCCAAGTGGCTTTAAACAACTGGTAAGTTCATGGCAAAAACCAACAGAGACATGTTTTGCTTTATAATGTAGCAGTTTTATGATTCTTTTTTTTGGTAATATAATTGCTTCCATTTACTTTTCATTTTATATGCTTTTTTATGATTGTCTACTGTTGTTTGTACCTCATCTGTGTTCTTTGTTTAAAACTTTGTTTACCTCTTGTAAACGAGTCCGCGAGACTCAGTTAGACTAAGCTGTATAAATAAAAGTTGAATTGGAAAAAAAAAAATGCATTCAGGGTTTTTCTTTTCATTTTACACATTGTCCCATTCTTTTTGGAACTGTGGTTGTAAAACAAATGTTTTGATACCAGTCTTAATTGTGGTCATTGTTCACAGTAATGAAAGTGTGTTCTCGTACAACAACATGGGTCTGGTATGTAATTTGAAAGGAAAAGCACTACTGTCCAGTTCTCATGAGAACATTTCTGGATTGAAGCTTTACTGTAATTCTGCTGAAGTGACTGACAGATTGCTGACACCGGGTGCCTTTGTGCTCATGCAGTCAGGTGACACCCAGTGGTTTTAAACTGGTGAATGTGCACGTCAGAAACAATTTAACTTACCGTTGTTCCTAATCTGATCTCCATGCAGGCTTTCATAAAAAGCAATGAATAATCTTAAGATTATCTGGACCAAATCATCAGATTGCTGCTGACGAACCAATTGATGTATGCAAAAAGTGCACATTAGCAAAAGTATTACAGATAATTTTATGGAGTGATTATTTAAAATACACATGCAGGTTTACTGACCAAAGTCTATGTCCAGTAGTGCTGCATTGGCTCCCTCAACCAGGACTTTCTTCTGAGGTCCGTGAAGAGCTTCATACATGTAGTACACACCGTCCCTCACCATGGGCTTAAGCCGCTCCACATAGTCCTAGATGGCAAAAATATTTACTGTTACAAAATTACAATTACAACTTAATGACTTTTATTAGTGCTATTCATTACCTTTAACTTAACCAGCTCTCCCTCTATGTCAATCTCCAGTGTTGGATACATGTCCTTGTACTGCTGGGCCAGAACTTTATACCTACAACAAAAGCAGCAGTGGTCAGCTCTGGTTAGTTTCCTTTCAAGATATATTTCCCAACAATATTTTATTTGTCATGCTGTGGGGAAATAAAGTTATCATAACCAATTTTGGCACATCGCTACCTGTGAAGGATGCTTCTAGACACACAAAGGAGGTTATAACTTCCCCCATCTGCTCTGTAAACCAGTTTTGCTTTAAACAGTCACATCCATTTAGTGAGCATATTTATTTTCTCCCACACTATTTGTATTTATACCAACATTAATGAATAGAAAAATAAATAAAAATAAAAACATTTAGAAACAAGTTCCCCCAGTAAAGACAAAAAGTTCCAAGTTGAACAGAACAAAGAATGATGAAGCAGAGGACCCAATGTAAGAACATGACTCTCAGGAGTTTTTGTTAAGAAAGGGGACTTTCTAATCTGAGGTTTTGCTTTTTTATTGATTTTACAAAATGATGAACGATTCCTGGTTGGTTAGTGTCTTGAAGTATATGTAAACTCCCAAAGCAGCAGATGTATTATAGGCCTTTAGCCAAATTTAGTCTATTATCATCCACTGCTGACAACTGAAGGCTGACAATAAGGTGTTTTTACATTTTACAGATCTTAAGCTAAAAGTTGATGTGGTAGTAGATGAGAGTCATTTACCATATGATGAGGGCGATAGCTCATAAAATTTCATGAGAAAGCCAACACAGTTCTTTTCTAAATAGATTTTCTAAAACTGTGTCATGAAAGGTGATGGGTGATCTGCAATCTTTTGAGGAATGTTACGCCATCAATTTATTCAGTACAGTAATTTACAAAGACTGAGCTGTTCTTGAATTTTACTTGGCCTAAACATACTTTATCATTGTTTTTCATGAGAAAAGCAATGAGAACTGTCCTCCATAGCTGAGGGGCAGTAGGGGTGATTTTATAAAACTATTAATATCTAATGATTTTTAACATTTATGTATTGAAATTTTTACACTCAAAGACAAAATAAAAGATGAGATTCTTGTAAAGCAGGAAAAAATAATATAGTTTTCCCCAATTTCAAAAAACTAAAACAAACTATGCATTTGTATGTTTTTTTTTAATTGTAGAAAAATTACGTATCCTACTTTGAAGAAATAAAGCGTAAAGTGAAAGTGCGTATGTTTTACCCCTTGTAATGTTTCTAGTATTCATATATTTGCAAAATAAATTACAGGAAAACTGCTAAAACTAGCCCTTTTAGTTGTTATAACAACCAATAACATTCAGTTTTATGTTAGTTTGGGTCAAAGATTGAAAGAGCTGCTGCAGAGGAGTCAAAGAGTCGCATGTGGCTCCAGAGCCGCAAGTTGCAGACCCCTGGTCTACCTGATCACAGCTGACTGTTGAGACCTTTAAATCTTTGCGTAACTCATCTTTTCCCCCTGGTGCTTGATCCAGGCAGAGTCTGAGAGCCAGTTAGAGCTGAATTTTCTTGTTGTATTTTACTGTTAACGTTCCTGTGATTCCTTAATGACGTATTTTCTTGTCCTTTTTGTTTTCATTTTAATTGAACTAAATTAAAGCGCTTATGTGCTATATACATAAATTGACACCAAAAAGGAAGTCAGAACTTTATTTATTTTTCAACACGCATGGATGTGTATGGTGGCAGCAATCTTGGATTTTGAAATGGCACCACAGATTTTGTAAGGGACCTTATTTCACCTAGATGTAACTTCACATCAGATTGAAAGTTGTGCTCACATCATTCACAGACAAACCGAGAGAGGGCATTCCCAATTCTCCCTCGTCACTCTGTGACAGGGAACAATAAAATAATTTACTAACTCGTCCATAAAACCCAAACACTAAAAGAACTCCTGTACTTTAAACAGCAAGTAAAACTAAAAATGAGCTATGTGCGGCTACGTTCACTAGTTGAAGCAAAAATCTCCAAACATAACTCATAAACTCTTAATTAGTAACTTGTTGTTTAGAACAAAGCAGGTGTATTAAAATGCAAAGTTATTTAATACAGTTTTTCTGGAACAGACCTTTCTGAGAACTGACTGAAGTCAGCCAACAAATCACAGATCCTGAGTCCACTTCGTGCTGCTTTGGCAGAGTAAACAGGACCGATCCCCTTCTTTGTTGTCCCGAGGCTGTGGAGGACCGAGGTGGGGAGGAGGAGATGATAAAACAATATTTATAGGTGTTAACAATGTTCATTTTTGTAAACAAGTACTTCACACATTCTGTGAAATTAGCTCCTCGTCACTCAGTGATTAAAATGAGCTAGTTTGTTTGAAGTTTAAATAGATTACACAAGAAGCCCTATGGCGAATGCAGTCAATAATAAATACATTGATAAAAATTTATACCATACAACAGTCGGTGATAAATTAAGTAAAAAAAAAGTTTTCTTTTGATCATGGCACCTCTGAATCAGCTGATAGAAACAGAAGATACTCAGACATAAAATATCACACTATAGTAACTGTTTTTGTAATTGACAAGAGAATGACTTATTTAAAAAAAAAATTTAAACTAAATACTGTACTGTACACATTTTCTTTTAACATGTCAACAGGTACATTCAATAAGTCGTCTTTGTTAAAAAGAGGGCTCAGCTCAGCAACATTTATTCACCCACCATGCAAACTACAGAGCAGAAACAAAGATCCTCTGTGGTTTCACTTTTAGTTTACTCAATTTTAAACACGCAGTCTCCAATCATCATGTGGGTTTAAAGTGCCTGAGCTAAATGTGTTCTTGCAGGGCTACATAAAACAGCAGGTAGAGTTCTTGTTAGTTTTTTACTTTTGTGACATATTGGATTGTTAGCCAATGTTTATTAGCTGTGGCAGCCATCTTGAATTGGGTTGGCACTAGAGATGCACTGATCCACTACGGGTATCGGTACAGATATGGAAAAATTCTCCATTGGGTACCGGTAGACACGCAACAATCTGATATTAGTATCTGTATCACTACCGATATCAAAAATTTTTTGATTGTGTATTGGTGACAATGTGACTGATCCATAAGGACAGGAGCTGATTGATGTTCATTTTAAATATCTTCCAATCAAACTTGTGAAGTTAGTTTTTTCCTATTATTTCAGCTCCATTACATTATATTTAGAATTCCTGAACCATATGAAATGTTTGTTGAAGTTTATTTTTTCCTGTTTGACCAAAGTTGTCAACCTATTGTTTTTGTCAGTTTCCGTATCTTTATTATTATTTATTTTACATTTGATGTCACTCATAATTATATAAATATTTACATTAATATACCGGTATTCATAATTGCACTGACTGAACAAATTAAAGTTGTGTTGTTTTTACATGTTTGACCAAGCTTGTGAAGATATTGGTGTGTTTAAGTGTGCTGTTCTGGTTCAGATTTCAATAAATTTATAATTCAGTACATTTATGTCTGCGTAACAAAAAACAAACAAACAAACAAAAAACTAATGTTTTAAGTTAATTCAGCACTGCTTTTCAGTATCTAATCGGTATAATTCGATACTAAACCTCAGATATAGGTATCAGTATTGGAAATGGGAAAAAAAATGGTGGATTGGTGCATCCTTAGTTGGCACCAAATGTCAATCTATTGTAGAGGTATATGCAATAATTAGTTCCTGAAATTTTCATCAAAATCTGCTCAAGAGTTCATTAATTATTTTGCTAACAAAAAAAAAAGAGTTGACACAAATAGTTAATGGCAACATTTTAAACAAAAATCTGGAGCAATGTGTTCTGTGCTCAGAATGTTTTAGGGACCAGTCTCAGCTACTACCACGTCAAAGTTTATGTCAATATCTTTAAAACCGACTGAGCAGTTTTGTGTTATTTTAAGATCAGTTGGATGTGGTAGCCATCTTGAATCAGGCTAACTAGTTGTAGGTGTACATCAAATGAATACTTTCATTAGTTTAAATAAAATCTGTTCACTGTTATATGAGACATTTTGGGGACCTAAAGATAAATATGTGGGAAAACATTATTATTGGCCTTTGTGGGCGTTAATAACACCTACATTATTGGATCTTCTTTATGTAACAACTGCTTGTGACTTATTTGTACCATTTCAACACTCATGAGCTTCTATTATCTCTTTACAGCCTTCTTACATCTAAACTGTGTGATCTGACTCCAGCAGAGCGTGAACTGTGGCTGAATCCTGAGGCTGACCTCAAAATCTGCTGAAGGTTTTTAAAGACCATTAATCAGCCGGAGAACATTCACCCTCTGTCTCACACTAACTTGTTGGGACATTTGACCACTGAGCTTCATGCTCATACAGGTTGTTTCAACATTTCTCACAATCATTTAAGTTGGCTCCTGTGCAAATAACAGATAGTAAACAAGGCTTTACGTAGTGAAGGTTAAACAGACAAGATTTCAACCTGTAGGTTTTCAATTCTCATTTGCAAATGGACCAGTCTTTGACCTTTTAGACGGCCATTTTTATTTTCTTTGAACTTTATTCCAGCCACTGTTAAAACTTTAGCACCATCTTTCCAGACACTGTTAAAACTTTAGCACCATCTTTATCGCTTTATTTTATTTGTTTATGGTCTATTTGCACATTTTGAATATGACAAATAATGTCCTTCACATGGAATTTAAATGTGTTTGAAATTACAAAATAAGCTTAACTAAATTTACCATCTAGTGTCTAAAGCCAGGCCTAGTAAAGAACAATAAATACTGTACACTTTTAACCAGTAGAAGTGATGATAAATTACTCTTCTACATCAGTTAAAGTAATGACTAAGTGCTCACGGTGTTGAGTTTTTAACAAGTCACGTTCTTGTAAAATTCAGATTCTTACCTGAAAATAACTGAACAGGAGCCTAAATGGTTTCTTTGCAGTCCCACATGAAGTGTCACTCACTTATGTGGTTCTCTCATGATCTACATTTCTGCTGCATCTAATTTTAATATCATGGCTAAAAACCTAACAAAAAACAAACAAAAAAACTATATGCAGTTCTTGTGATGAACTAGAAGAGGAAATGAGATTGAGGTTGTTACAATAAGGAAGTTCTTAAGTAATTAGCATCTTGTCCAACAAAACGGTGCAACAAACTACCGTGTTTTTCGGCCTATAAGGCACGTGTTTTTTTTTATATTTTGCATGCCCTGCGACGTATACACCAAAGCAACATATTTATGTTTTTTTTTCTCCCCATTTTTATAAACTAATTTTTGGCTGAGATATGACCGTTTTCATTCATTGTGACTGAAAATATTGAACACTACCATTTTCAGCCGCTAGATGGCAGTCAATCAGTATGGCATGCCACTGTGTCATGTAATAGGTAAAAGTGACTATCGACACAATCGGCTTGCCACAGACTGCCACCTTCGTTCTGTTCGCTGCTTGGAGCAACCGTCCAAGCAGCTTCATCTCACTGTGACCCCCTGGTGAAATGCAGCTAATTTGACCATTGGAGTGCATTTATTAAGTAAAAGATCAACTGAGACACACCTTTACTATAACGATGAGCAAACAAATAATTGTTTTAGGTGCTTATCTTGTTAAATTTTGAAGAAATGTGCAGCGTTCCTCCTTCCTGAGTTCCTTCCTCATAGCGCGCTCCCGGAAGCACCAAGACAATGAATACTTTTGAAAAATGCAGCCGATTTGACCTTTAAAGTCTAGTAAACGTTCAACTGAGACACACCTTTACTTTAATTCAGAGCAAACAAATAACTGTTTTTAGCTAGTTATCTTGTTAAATTTCAAAGAAATGCACAGTGGGTCACCCTCTTCACGTTCCTGTTTCTGCATATCGACTTCTGAAAAGCAGCTGATTTGACCATCAAAGTGCATTTATTAAAGAAAAGTTAGACAGAGACACATCTTTACTATAATTTTGAGCAAACAAATAATTGTTTTTAAGTGTTAATTTTGTTAAATTCTTGTTAAAGTACTCCCATGCACGCTCCCATGGTTACCATTTGGCAGCCAATCGATTTTTGGCACAACACCGGCCCACATCTCCGGGTTCGGCCCACATTTCAGGGTTGTCAGTGGTAATGCGTAACAAACGCGACACGTCAGCAGTGATGCATAATAGATGGGACTTCTACAGCAAAGCAAATTTTTTAATGGATTTTTCCACTTTCTGATAACTCTCAATCAGGTCATCTGGACAGTTTCTTTTTAGTAGAAACGTTTCACCCTCACTCCAGAGGGCTT
>JAVCKU010000037.1:17840811-17852731 GCA_032273985.1 Hypsolebias coamazonicus | reverse complement strand
GGAGGTCCTCGTTGGTGTTGATGGTAGCTTTGATGTGGGCCAGAATCAGTCAGAACTTTCTGATGGACCAATCAGAACTTTCTGATGGACCAGTCAAAGCTCTGATGGACTGTGACACCCCTGTGAGAAGACCTCCTCCCATTGTCTGGGTCTTTCCTGCTCTGGAGGTCAGAACCTCTGGTGCAGTCCGTTTGTCTGCTTCCTGTCCTCTCAGATTGTTGTTTCCTGCCTGTTTCTGGTCACTCTGTCGCTTCGTGTTCTGGAAACAGAACATCTGGATCGGGAGCTCCAATTGGCTCATGAAGCTGTCAATCAAAAGCCAAGGATGCTGTTTATATTTAAAATAACAAGCTCAAGTTCACTGTCATTCACATCACATGTGGTACATGTGGTGGAACAAAATGATGTACTCGAGGTCCCAGGTACACCCAGAAATAGCAAAAATATAAAGTATAAAAGAAAACCGTGAATAAGGATCTAAGATACACGCTAAACACTAATAATGTAAGACAATACGTTGTAACAACAGCAGCCCGGACACACTGGAGGTTCTGGAGGTTCTGATCTGAACTCTGACCAGGGCAGCTTCTAAAGTGGACGTTTATTTGAATAAGAACCATAAATCAAAACATTTTTGATGAAACTTCATTTAAATTGTATTAATTTAATTGATTTAATAGTTTTCAGGCTCTGACTCACAGAGCTTTAAAGTGCTGACTCATGGGAAGGGAGCCGAGTCACTGTTGGTTCCTCTGTGCACCTGTTTGAGTTCTACTTCCTGTTTTTGTTTGAGTTTCACCTGCTTCCTGTTGACCTTTGACCGTACTTTCCTCTCACCTCTGAGCTGTTAGATTTGATAAAATACAGCCCTGAAAGGTGGGCGATCATGCAATCCAGCCGCCCGTGCACGTTGTGAACAGCCCTGAAAGGTGGGCGATCATGCAATCCAGCCGCCCGTGCACGTTGTGAACATAATAACAAAGTGAGGGACTGACTTTCATTTTGGTCTGTAGCTACAGCCACGAATAAGACAGGTCCCTTTAAACAAACAGCCAAAATCAGGGTCAAATTCCAAGATGGCCGCCACCATCCTGCGTAAACAAGCCACCGCTTTCATTTGAGGAAACTGCTTTCTAGTTTTCATTTTGCTTGAAAGTTTAGTTTCTTTAAATAATTGGGGTGACCAAAACTTCATCAATGGGGGCTAAGACCATCGTTGGCCACCCCCTGGCTCCTCCACTGCTCCTGGTTCTCCTGGTGGTAGATAACTGTCTCCCACATCTCCACCGTGGAACTCCTAGAACTCGTACAACAAACTCCAGGTTTTTACAGAACCACTGATAACGGTTCTTCACCAGCTGGAGGGGTTCTGCAGGTTCTGGTTGTTCCTCACCTGATGTAAGGACCAAGGTGGACCTTCTTCTTTCTTTTGCTTCAGCTCGCACTCTGAGGATGAGCTGGATCACAGACCTCAGGCTCTTTGTGTCCAGCAGCGTCAGTTTGTTTTCGTCTCTTTAGTTAAATTTAGGAAGAAAAACGTCATTTTGACAGAAAATCACTTTTTAGCTCCAACAACAGCCGAAGGATGCTGCACCTGCAGGTCTTTACTGGATTTACCCAACTCTCAGGTTCTGGTCACCTGCTGGAGACAGTTTTATATTTCAGTCCTGACATGAATCTGTTTGTCCTCCACTCATCCAGTTTGTCCAAAGCAGAGGTCTTTGTCTCTTGTCCTGCCTTGTTGGACAAACCTCGTCTTCTGCTCAGACTGAAATCGGCTGATTGACGGCTCCACATAAATAAATAAATAAATTAATTAATGAGCTCTGCCTCTGTGGAACATGTCTCAGCAGGTTCTGGACGGTCCCAGCTCAGATGCTGGACGGCTCGGATGGAGCTCCTCAGTGGAGGAGGAAGAGCTCGTGTGTGTCCTCGTCGATCCGAAAGTTTGAGGCTCCGTTTTGTCCAAGCAGCTGATTTAGAAACGAACGACGTGAATCCATCAAACCAACGAGACATTAGAGTTCCTTTGAAAGAAAAGAGAAGAAACTGTTTTACATGATCGCCCGCCCCCATGGAGGGAGGACAAGAAGAAACTCCTGGAGAACGTTTGATTTTTCAGGTTGTCCATCTTTTCTTGCAGCCGTGACTCTAAACGAACAAAAGTTAGTTTTTAACTTAAACAGAATCATCTTTTTATATTTTTGTCTCCGTCTGTCCTTGTGTGTATTTATCGACTTTTTATCCAAGAAGTAAGCTCTGGTTTGACCTTTGACCCCCCCCCCCCCCCCATCACATCCGAACATCTCATGTTCTGGGCCGCTGGGCTGAAATGTTCTAACTGGGACAGAACCGGACCCCCCACCACTTTGACTGGAGGAGCCGACAGCGCGCGTGGAGTCAGAAACAGAACCTGCTCCAGTCCTGAAGTTTGAACTTCCTGTTCCTGCTGGAGAAACTCCATGGAAACATGGCGGCGTGCTAAGAGCCCCGCCCGCTCGTGGTCGATTGGCTGTGGCAGCCATCTTGAATCATTTTGTCAATGAAGTCACAGACATGTGTAATTACATGATCACCCGTAGATGAAGACCCAGATTATCAAAGTGAAAGGTTCAAGTTTTCTGTTGGTTTAATAAACGACGTCGGAGCTGACGGCGGTGCGACCGTGTGCGAAACAAAAGGCCGACCCTCGAGCCGATCGCTGCTGCGGAAGCTGTTCGCTCGTTTCATCGTCGGTCGTTTGTGCGTTCGGCAGCAGATTCAGGATGTTTGGATGCAGTTTGTTGTTTCTGCTTCCTGTCCTGCTGGTTCCTGTGAGAACAAGGAAACGACAACAACCCAGAACATTTGTCTTCATCTGTTTCACCTCTTCTCCTCGTTTAATCTGATTTCTGCAGTTTATCACGAACCAGAAGCTTCAGACGACAGGAAACAGTTTTCAGATCATGGTGAAAAGATGAGATCACTCTTAGATTAAATAATCTCAGAAAATGATTAGTTGAAATAATCTCAGAAATTGATTAGTTGAAATAATCTCAGAAATTGATTAGTTGAAATAATCTCAGAAATTGATTAGTTGAAATAATCTCATGTCTCATTAAATGAGACCAGATGTTCTGATGGATCATTTTCTGATTTTAAACATTCAAAGATCTTATAATAAAGAATACAGGTAGTCCTCGAGTTACGAACGAGTTACGTTCCTACGCATCGCTCGTAACCCAATTTTGCCGTAAATCGGACACCACACGAGCCGACACTTATACACGTACATGTACGGTACAGTTACCAAGCACTTCCTTTCCTAACACAGTACCCTACATAATGATCAAAAAACACATACATGTGCAGTACTGTACATTTTGATGAATAAAATACATTTTATTGGTAAATAAAAAACTATTAATTTCTTACTTTGAGCTGGTCAAGCATGGCTCCGTCTTTTAGCATGTTAGCTCATTGCACGTCCGAGCTCTGCAGCTTCACGCGGTCCAAACCGTTTACAGGAAGGACTGTTAGCATGTTAACTCCGTACATTTGGAGCCAGAAAAAGAGTTAATAACTTACTGAAAGCCGTGTCACTCACAATGTTACTTTTGTCTCTAGGCAAATTCGCGATTTGATTTGATTTACAATTCACTTATTTCGACTGGCTGCAAATACATCTACCCCCCGACCCCCTGAACGGGGCTCCTGCAGGGCATGGAAGAGAGGAGAGAATGTGGAAGTTTCACTGGTCCACTGTGACCTATTCGGTAATTTCATTGGTCAGATTTTTTTACCTTTATTTATAGAGGTAGTCTTATTGAGTCACGAGGATCCTCCCTACCCCCAAGAGAGGTGTCTATTGGGCAGTTATGTGAGCACCCAGGTGTGATGAGGCTAAATATTCTTGCTGCATGAAGCTCATTAGCCCATCCATAAAATAAAATAAAATCCATAAATTAGCCGCAGAATTGGATAAGCCGCGTCGTTCCAAGCTCGTGAAAAAAGTAGCGACTTATAGTCTGGAAATTACAGTAATGATAATACTCAAAACGATAACAATCCACAGGTTTAAAGTTTAGTTGCTATGCTGCAATGTAATCCAAAAATAATTATCACTACATTATTACTAACTTATTTCAGCCCCACACCACACTGTCCAGTTGGTTAATGTTTATAGGTATCTAACCAGGAACACGTGCAAATTCTGCCAGAAAAATAATGTGAAGTCAGTGAAACACTTCGGGTTAAAGCTGCACAGCAGGGTGAGATGAGCAAATGGGTATTTTAACGTTTTCTTAATGTAAAAGCGAATGACTGAAGCTTTGTTGTGCCAGCAGGCATGCTGAGAGATTCCATATTCAGAATCACTGTAATGTTGTGGCTGTGTGGTCCATCTTTCTGAGGCTGGGAGCTGCAGTAACACTGCAAAACTTAATACTGCTGAGTAAAAAATATGTTTCTCATCTTTTTTTTTTTTTTTTTTTGTAGGGTTTTGTTTTTCCTCAAGTGACAAATGACTGCTGTGAGGGATCTGAAGTGTGTACACTTGTGCATGTGTATCACTCCTCACCAAGAATGAGGAGGAGATGAATTCAAAACAAGTAGGAGACTCCGTGTTCAGATTCTTTTTAATCTAAATGTATTCAAACACTTTTATTAATTCCATCACATGACCATTCTGCCTTTTAAATAGTTAAAATACACTGCACGGGCATGTAGCTTTTAGTGATGCTATGCATTAGAGTGTACTTCTATCAGAGTTTACAACCATGCAGCAAAAAAAAAAAAAAAAAGACTTAATTAGTCATTTCTATACAGACAAGAAAGCCGCACAGTTTTATATTATAATACAGTAATTATATCTGCTGCTCCGCAAATTATTCCCTGCTTCTTCAAATGTTTGCTCAGTTGTGGTAAAAATAAAGTGAGGAACATAAAATAAAAAAAAAAAATCTCTGTGATACATAAACAGATGTCGTTTTCATTTTCCTTTCATAACCTATAGCTTCTAATTTTACACATATTTATTGCTCTGTGGTGTAAAACTTTAAATTCCTACTGCCGGTATTTAATCTAAAGTCTGTACCATTTTATAGCTCTGGGATAAATAGTGTATTTTACAGCCATTTAGAAAAATACTGTATATGTTGTCAGACATATGTGTACTTGATAGGCTAGGATGTGAACACAAAGCTGATTTGTTGAGATATGGATTTGAATGAAAGCTTAATAAAGATAAATCAGCAATAAGTTCAACATTTCTCACTAATGGTTTTGGTTTTGCTTTCAATGTGTCAATCAAAGAGACTAAAATGTCATTTGACTTTGGTTTCCTTTTTTACAACTTAAAATTTAATACATTAAAAAAAAAGTGAATCCTTCTGGTGGGGGACACCAGTGGACAGGTCACAATCCATCACAGGGACACAGACAAAGGAGACAATCAGTCACACTTACAGTTAATCAGCCTAACATGCATGTTTTGTGGAAGGAAACCGGAGTACCCAGAGAAAACGCACACATGCACAGAGATAACATGCAAACTCCACCCAGAAAAGCCCCAGCCAGGAATCAATCTGGCAACCTTCTCACTATTTTTACCAACTGAGCCACCGTGTTGCCAATTTTGAACATGTGCAAAAAAAATTGTGTTACAATGTTCTTCACAAAGAGTCACAAGTGACTTAATGTTTGGTTTTAGCTTTTTCCCACAGCTTCCTGGTTCCTGGGCGACACAATGAGAAACTGGTGCAGATCTCCTTGATGAGCTCCAGGGGTAGAAGGGACTGCAGGAGAGACTCCTCCTTTGCTGGAGCATTGCATGACTCCTGGTAGTTGTTTGCAGCCAAGACTTATTGTGAATAAGTAATTAGTTTCACTTAATTTTACTTGATGAAGTCTTTTGGATGAAAGACAAAATGTTTCGACACAAAGAAACAGTCCAGATGACCTGACTGAACTGTTGGATTTTTTTTAACTGGATTATTGCGCATGAACTTTGCTGTTTTGAACCACTTTAGCTGGTTGCCTCAGAGGAGTCGACGAGGGAGAGGGCGTGCTCCATCTTGTCACCATCAAACTTGTGTGAGTGTGCTGCTTGTGGGACTGAGTTTGTTGTGGCTCCTTGGACTGATGAAGTCCTTTGGATGAAAGACAAAACATTTCAACAAAATTAAACCACCCAGAGGACCTGACTTAACTTTGTTTTTTTTTTTTTTTTTTTTTTTTTTTTTTTTTTTATTATTATTATTATTTTACCTGGATTATTGAGGATGAACTTTGATATTTGGTCTTTTTGAGTCCTGTTCTTTGGATCCCTTGTGAAGCCTGTCGAAACATGTCTACCTTCAGCTGCGCTGTGTTGTTCCACCACCGGCCCTACTGCCTACTTCAGCCTGGAACCTGAAAGCCTCTGCTCCAGGTGGTTCTCCTTGTTCAGTAAGATGAGGCTCCTTCAGTAATCTGCAACATCTCTCTCTGGTCCTGGACTCTTCCTGTGTCCTCCTTCTTCAGGTGTTCCAGTCCCCGTAATACACTTTGTATATCTCACAGTAGATTATTTCTGAGTTGGTCTTTTTACACTCAGTCTTGTTCTTTATTGAGTCTGACCAAATCATGACACTTACACATCTCAGTCTGAGCGGTTCCAACTCGTCTCAAGAGCACAGAGCTGCATTTTGAGTTTTGACTATTGGGTCCATTTTGTAAGGTGCGCCTAAAAATGCTCCATCTTGGCTTGGACTAGGATTTTTGAATCAATTACAGAATGACTAAAATTAAATTTCTCACATAGGACCACTTTTATTAAAAGAGTATGTGTAAAACAGTGTTTTCCAAGAAAACTGAATAATTTTAAACGATAAGTGCATAAGTAACAAAGAGGCTGAATATTTCCACAAACTTTTTTTTTATGACTGCATTTGCTTCTTATGTCAAAAGCCAAAGGCATAAATGGAAATAGACTCTAAATGTCAGGTGGTAAATATTTTCAACCTTAATATCGTTAGACGAGTCCCTATTCCAACTTTAAATTCAACTTGTGCTGAAAACCGTTGCAGACGAGTTTGACACATTCTTGGCTGAACTCGTCAAACCTTTTTAAAAAATTCTAAAATAAATCTGGTTTATTTTGCAAAGTTTGTAATAATCTTGTAGAACGACGTAGGTCCTGTAAACAACTTCCCATTTTCAGTAACTCAACAACTGATCAGTGAAATACAGTGTTCAGTTTGAGCATTTTGAGGAATATAACCAGTAAAAAAAGAGGTTATAAGTTCTTTGCTTGTTGACGTGCGCATCCTCATCAAACTTACCTGGTTTCAAACAGCAGCCAGGATGTAAAGTTATTATTGTAATATTAATCATAACTCAGATTCACATTGTGTTCTGCAGCCTCTCAGTCATCTGGACAAAATCTGAAGATTGAATTTTTCTTTTGGGGGGATTTTGTGGCTTGTGTGTGCATTTTTTTCAAATAATTTTTGATAAATTAACATTAATACAGCTGCAACTGATTAAAATGTTGGAAAACTTTCACAACAACACAGTCATTAACCAAAAAGTACACAAAATCCACACAACATAGTGTTAGTTGTTGCAGGTGACCTTACTTGACCTTGCCTGTGTGCATTATAACATAGAGTCTTTGAGACACTGGACACAGTTCAAAAAATTTCTCAGATAACAATTGTTGGATGTATGTGACAAATACTTTTAAGAGTGCCTGATTCAAGACGACAGCCCAAGCTAGTCATCTTTTGACAGATACTGAGCCGAAATTTGACGCAGCAGTAGCCGAGAGTCATCCGTAAAACATTTACTGAGTGCTGGATTTACTCATCCTGAGCTTTGTACAACCTGTAATCTATACTAGGTGGTCCTAAACCCATTTTTTTTTTCTGAAAACTCAAAGTCATTGATAATATTCTGAAAATAAGATCACTTTTTGTACAAGAAGCTTCAGACAGAAAAGTGCAGTCTGCTGCACACATCTATCTATGTGAGGTAAAGGATTGCAGATTTCTGGTCCCAGAGTCTGGCCATGCCTGATGACTAATTACTTAAACCCCACTGATTCCACATGAAAAGATGGATTGATATCTCAAAGTCAAGGTTTCACTGCTGACACTTTCCTGTGCTACATCTTACAAATCCAAGACGCAGAATCCAAAAGCACAATGAGTTGAACTCTCCTCTAGCAGGAGCTACACTTTTTCTATATTTTTCTTCTTCATCTGTTTAATGTTTTAAATTAAATAACTATCAGCCAACGGGTTCCCTGCCTGTAACTGACATATGTCACGCAGCAAATGCTTACAAATTGTGTTTGAACCCTCACTTCACCCTCAAGACTCAAATTACGCAGGACGCGCGTCATGAATCCTCCGTCTCCACCGCGGCTGAGACGCGCTGAGCTCCCCTCCTCCCTCACTCCTCTTCTTCCTCCCTCACTCCTCTTCTTCCTCCCTCACTCCTCTTCTTCCTCCTCCCCCTGAAGCTTCTGAACGCTCCTCGCGGCGTGTGCGTCGACAGGCGCTCTCCTCTCCTCCGGAGTGAACCCCACGCAGCTGCTGCGGTTCCTCAGAGCCGGACGCGGCGCCGTCAGGAGCGGACAGCGCGCGCGCGCCTTTGCTGCTGCCATTGAATCACGTGGACTTCACACAGCCTCGGCCGAGAGTCGACTCAATCTGTTGCTTCTGATCACACTCCCTCATTTTATTTGATGACTTCTGGGAGACAAACTCGTGAAGGCCAGACGCGCCGCGGGGTTTTCATGTGCTTTACGCGTTTGCGCTCAACAGTGAGGTAGACGGGCACGTTCTGCCAGAGCGGCGCGGTGAATTACCCCGTGGATGCGGCTGTTTGGGTCTGTGTCTGAGCCCTGCAGGAGCAGCCTGACATAGGGCACCATGATTTCACCGGTTCAGAGGAATATCACGCCAGATATGCTGCTTTTTGTGCCAATTTTGTGGTTTTCAGCGCTGACTGGAGCGGCTCCTTCTCTGACTAACGAGCAGCTGGACACCGGGGTTGTAAGTTTATTATTACTGTATTATTATTAGTATTAATAATAATAAAATCTGTCATTTTTATGGGAAGTTTGCATGCATCCATTACAATTCGAGTGCCACTACTTTTGCAGCTCACTGGATGCCAAATCTTGCAACAGTCCGCTGCTGTTTTCAGACTTCTTCTGTAAAGCTGGTGAAAAATTAGGAATAAAAAGTTCAGACACATGCACGGCGCTGCAGCTCGCGGTAAATACATGGTCATGATTTCGCCTTGGTGGCATATCGACCCCGGCCACAGCATGCTGACAGTGTGCATGTCCCCACACTGATGGATTGCAAACAGGGCTTGGCTCCAACACAATCACAGCCCAAAGCATCAGGCCTTATTTCTCTTTGTCAGTCTTGATCTATAACCCCCAACATTTATCAGAGCAGGTCAACAATACGCTGGGATGCTGCCAAGCAGGTGACAATTAAAGGAGAATATGAAATCAAACGTAAAACAGGTTATGCTGAACTTTATGCTTGAATTAGTTTAGTTTTTGAAGATATATTAATATGCATATCTAAAATGCGGGCATGCGCTCAACATAAACAAAACACTCCACTGAAAGCATTTGATTTAGTAGTTTTTGCTTTCTTTTTCTATTTAAACACACGTAATCAGTTTGTGTTAAACACTTCAGACTTTTTCACGACTTTGCAATGACCTTTAAGTTTAAATTAAGCGCATTGGGACTTGCAGATAAAAGAAGAGTGTCAACACAAGCTATAGCCGTGTGAATCTTGACAATAAGAACCGTTATGATGATGTAACAGAGCTAATTAAGGCTGTTTTGTGATATTTTCACCAGAGGATGCGTCACCTCCACTTCATAGTTGGAGTTTATTGGACGTGAGACTTCCGGATAAAATGCGTGTCTGTTCATTAATCCTTCCTCAATAACGATTTGCATTCATTCCAGCTAAATCAACTCCCTTGGTAATTACCGGTATCTTCTAACACAGGCGCTCTCTTCTGATAAATCCATGTTTTATTGCTGTTTGAAACATCATATGCACCGTGTGACTTAAAACGCTGCCGAGGTTCTTTTTTATGGTGGATATATGGTGGACATGTGCAGGAGACAAGCATTCATCTTCTTAACGTTCACAACCCTGCAGACGGGTTTACTTCACTGTTTGCATTCACACAGTGTGACCTAATTGCACATGGGGGCACACTTTGTGATGCAACCACTGACTGGTGAGGATGACTTAAACCTTAAGTTTCCTTTTTATTTTAGCTTGCAGTTTGCAAATATCAGGTCTGTCCTTTGGGTTAGGAGGCAACACTTTCAACGCATGGCTAATAGTAAACACTATTTGGACATTAAACTGTCAGAGCTCATTAATAAACGTGTCCAACTGCAGTTATCGCCTTGTAACTTGTGGAATGAGCGCAAGGAGCAGCTGCTCCCAGATTATTATTTTTTTTTAAGAAACCAAAACACAGACTTAAAGAGGCTTAAAATGACAGAGAGCTGAATATTCCTATACTGTGAGCACCTGTTCAAACAATTTGTCTGACAAAAACTAGTTTGTTTTAAATGGTAATATGTAAAATGATTGATTTTGTCTGATTTGAATGATGCTTTAGTTCTTTGTTTTTATTTTATTTATGTTGTCAGTGAGTAATCTTAATACTGATTAGACTTTTGGGAAATAATTGAGTTTATTTTTAATGTTCAGCTACTATTAGACCCAAAAAGATTGAGTGTTTTAAAGAAAAATGTATTTAAATATTTTATTATTCTCTGCTTTTATTAATCGACTATTTTCTTTTAATTTCCACTTAAAACAAATGAGTAATTGTAATTTCCTCTCCAAAGGGGTTTTTCTTATATGTTTCGTCCACCCCACATCCTAGAAACTCTTTTTCTACAATAAAGCTTATTCTTAAGTCTAAATGATGGGTTTGTTAGTTTTTATAAAATTGTTACAAAACTTTTCCTGACACTGGTTTGTTTTTTTATCACCATTACAAGCGAAGGCCGTAATGTTTTTCTCTGTGTGCGTTTGTCTTTAGAGTTAGCAAAATATCTTTGTGAACCAGTGAACAGGTTTTACTGAAAGTTACAGAAGCTAATCATTAAATTTACTACTTTAAATATATTTTGGCAGCAATCAAATTCAAGATGGCCACCAGCGCTAACAAACTTTCAAAAGCACAAAAAAGGCTTTCATCCTGTCACTTTTGCGGACACTGTGCTCAAATTTAATGTTTGGAGCTGTTTGAGTAACACATACTTCAAGGGTTACTTTTTGCATTTAATATTTGCTTAAAATCTTTACATTGTGTCAGCTGTTGTGTCTGTTAGCAAAATATCTCATGAAGCACTGGGTCAAGTTCAATGAAACTTTCAGTAGTCTATCATTCAGTGCACATCTGTTGACTGTTGGAGTCAATCCCATTCAAGATGTCCACCATAGTTTACTGACATGAACCAATACAAAAATTACTATAGCTCAGTCTGTTTTCCAAAAACTGAGCAAAACTTTAATATGTTGGTACCGGAGAATTCAGTAGTCCCTCGCTACTTCGCGGTTCATTTTTCGCGGACTCGCTCTATTGCGGTTTTTCAAAGTAAGATTGGACAAGACACAATCGGCTGATTGAAGGATGAGCCGCACGATCGGCATGGAATTTTTATGTAAAGCTTCCTCCTGCACCTCTTTGCAGACCACACTGCAGGACAAGCTTCCTCCTGCAGCTGATCAACTGATCTCTGTGCAGAGCGGAGAAGTGGGCGGGGCCAAGAACGCTTGCAGGTGGCTGAGAGCAGCCGAGGAAGAGAGAGGGAAACCATGACATTCTGTGCTCTTTTAGAGCGTTTAGAGTTTAGAAACTTTTTTTAGAATATTGCAAGAGTGTGGGAAGG
>JAVCKU010000037.1:17778783-17793279 GCA_032273985.1 Hypsolebias coamazonicus | reverse complement strand
GAGTTTTGTCATTTTAATATTTTATTAATTCCACTTGTATTCAATTTAAATATTTGTAATTTTTTTGCAAGAACTGCTAAAACCTTATGAACTAATTCTGTTTACATTTGTGTCTTTTGGTCAAACAAAACGCAGCTATTCACTTCACAGGAAGAGAAACCGTTTGCCTTTTTTTTTTGTTCTTTCTTTTTTTACTCAGAAACTCGAGGCTGGTTAACATATTCCAGCGCTTTGTTGTGCATTCTGATCTGAGCAACTTATTGTTCTTTGGAGGGGTGTGTTTGTGTTTTCTAACCCAGCTGGAGTGTGTGATGAGGCCAGGACCCACATTGATCTCCATCCTTTGTTTTGGGCTGTCGGGGCTGTAAACCATATGCTGCAGGACAGCAGCTCAATCTGCTCCAATCAGACCTCCCTCCAGGCTGCAGCAGTGGCAGGACAAGCAGACGATGCTGTCGCCGGTTGAGTGTGTGTTGTTACAGGGACACCAACAGCTGTGGAGATGTAGGTTTTGTTAAAGGGAACAAAGGAGCGAGGCAGTAGAAAGTCAGGGGTGTGAGCATATCTTAACGACTTTAATTTTTGTCATCATACTTTTAAATTTTCTCTTAAAGAGGCTGTAACAACCACTGAGTTACAGTGACAACTCCATTAAGAAGAATCGTATTGCCTTTTGTGGCGTTTTAAAAGCTAAGTTTGAAGAGAATGTGGATTTCGTTCTCATAAATAATTCAGACACTATTGGATGATTGTTTTTTAGACTTTCGGACAGCCTTCAGCATGGAAGAAATTGAAAAAATATATAAATCTGTCATCCTTTATCAGCACGTTAGTTCTTCAAGGATGCCTCACTTGTCCACTGTGAGTAATCCCCTTAAACACAAATTTGTTGTTGATTAAAAAAAAAATAAGTTGAATTTTTTAGCTAAGCAAACAAACTGTTGGGTTAAATCATTATTATTGCACACCACAAAAGACAGGAGAACTTGGGGAACTGGAACACTTATCTGATGGTTAAAAAAAAAAAAAAAGATCTTTCTGATATTTCATTGTGTATTTGTATTATTATTATGTATTGTATTGCTATACTCTAGTATCATTGAGTTCATGTTCTGCTTCTACAGTGCACATACCAGACATGTATCCTTACTGATTGGCTGTGGTGGCTTTTTAGTTTCTGATTTTATATAATATAATTATTAATAGAAATGTTCGCCAGATGCACATACTGTAGGCTACAGTATGCTTAAGGTTGTGTTGTGTTTACTTCCACACTGTTATCATTGAACAGGACGGGACTATTTCCAGGAATTTCAGTATTTACACAGTGAAAAGTCAGGGAAAAACTCTGTTGTTTTCAAGAAGTTCTGGTAACACTGTTTTAGCAAAATAGCACTTTATTTTCTTCTTCTTCTAGAATTGCTCCGCTCAAGGTGGCTGCATGTTGGAATAGCTGTTATTTTCATTCTGGGATGTTGCTTTTAAAAACTTTATTTCCTCTTTTTCTGGATGTAAACAGATTTATTTATTTTTTATATAATAATTTCCTCTGGTATCGGATGCTGTGCAGCTGGAAGGACTTGTACTGAAACCGTTTTACAATTGGATATTTGTTATGATGTGTAACCATGACAATAAGGTGTCTTTTTTGTTTGATTGTTTGTTTGTTTGTTTGTTTACAATTGGGAGCAGCTGAGTAACATCTCAAAGCTCAAATAATACCTCAACTACAGCCCCAAATCTCAAATGAGTTGTAAAGGAGGCGCCATGGATGCATCTCCGTTTACCTGGTGGCAGTGGTCCGTCTTATAGCAGATCTGAAGAAACTGCCCACATGTGTTGATCTGTTTTCTTGGACTTGGTGGGTTTTTCTGTCCTCCTGGGCAGCAGAACCACTTGAATGTTGGACAGAACTCCTCCCTGAACGTTTCCTGCCAGCTCCAGGTTTTCTGCAGTCAGGTACTCCTCCCTGCCCATCAGCATCTATAACAACTCAATGAAACCAGGAGAATGAGCCACAACAACAATTAATTTCCCTCTGGGATTAATAAAGTATTTTTGAATTGAGCTGAACCAGTGAATGGATTGTTGGATCATTAGATGTTCATCTACAACTGATTGACAACTGTACTGATACACCGTTTAAGTCAACCCAGTTCAAGACGGTTACTATAGCTTAGTAAAATAAATAAATTCAGACAATTTTTTCAGATGTTGAGCTAAAATGTGTACAGTATTAGATGAGCGTTATCTCCAAACACATTCGCTGATCTTTCTTTTGTAGCTTTGCAATAAAGTTCCACTCACCTTCTGGACGTTAGCGTTTTATTTAGCTGTTGGGTTTGCCTTCTGTGCACTGTTGCCGTCAGACTGATGCTCCGGGGCTCTGGGGAAGAAGTTAATTAAACAGCTCCTAATTTCTTCACGTCACACTCTGCCGCTCTCACCTTGCTTCTATCTTGCATCCTCGCCCAGCGTCATCAGCAGCTCTCGGATGCAGTTTTACTCTTTTTACATCTCCACCTGCCTGTAAGACAACACAGTTATCGGATTCCTAAACTGGTGTTCTCTGCAAATTTTTTTAGACAATCCCATGAGAAGATGTAACCTTGTTAGGTCGGCCTGAAGGTAAAAAGTACTTCAGCAGACTGTGGAGCTATGTAATCATCTTTATATAAAAGAGCTTATCATACAAATCCGTAACTGAATAATTGCCTTTGCTAATTCCGTTCCCCCGTTTCCTGGTTCACTGTTCTCAGTGGGACCTCAAATCCAGGTCTGCTTAGTTCACCCCCTAATGCGTACAATGATGCTGAATAGTAGAAATTAAGCAGCATGTTTAGTACAGCTCCCCACCTGCTGTGCAGATTGATAGCCTTGGTATCTGTGAAGTTAGAGTCTCAGCGAGATCAAATAAGTGGAGGTCTGAAAAGTCTTGTTTCGCTTTGACAGGCAGCAGATTGCGTTTATTAATTACCACTCAGCCCCGCAATCTGCTTCTGCCAAATCATTATCCCGATTCAAGTAAAAGCATCATTAGGCAGGTGGGATTTTTCATCACATGAAATTTTTCACTGTGGGTGAGAACGCATGGTTAAATCCAGCAGAAGACCCACACTGAAAGGGAGCGCGAGGTCAGCAAACGATCAGATTTATAAAAGCATCCTGTGTGCATCTTAATACCATGTTCCTATTTCTAAACTCCAGCTTGGTTGTGGACCAGATTTATATCCTTACCTCCGTCTGTGCTCTGTTTGTAAAGCACATTTGTAAAATTCACAGCGCTGGATTGTTAACACATTCAAACCAACCTGCCTATTATGTTTTCCTTAAAGCTGAGGCACATTTCTGAGGCAAAGCAGGTGAAAAAAGTACAATTATGTAACTTCAACCATCCACAATCACAAAAAAAGTTATATCATGTCATCTGGACAGATTCTTCTTGGAAGAAACGGAAGGTGAGCAGGTGAACTTTTCTGATACAGATATCAAGGTGCATAGTATTACTGGAGATGTTTGTGATGCTTCAACTGTAGTATTTGTGCAGTTCATCTTCCCTCTACTAAGTTGTGGGTCATCACTTCTTAACCCTAAAACCCTAGCCCTAACCCTAACAACTAAACTTTTCACACTGACAGAAACTTATTAATTATCATAAATAAGGATTGGAAAACAAATGTAAGAATACTGATCCTATCACATTCTGCTACTATTAACATACCCCTACAAATAATCTAAGCACACCTGTAATCATAGTACTAAAGTAATTATAGTAAACCTGACCTGACTTGACTTTATGAGATTTTTTATCTGGATTATTTAGCATGAAGTTTAATGTAATTGCAGTAAATTACTAACATACTGTATATATACATCAACATAATGTATCAGCCTTGGACTCATATTTTCCTAATTTGAAACATATATTCTGCAGTAAAAGTGAAGAGATGGTTTAGAAAGAAAATTTAAATAATTCTGAAACGAAAACTTTATTATTATTATTTGTTAGTTTGTCATATGCAGGTTGACGAAAGGTCAACAATGCAATGAAATGTTCAAGATGAGAAGAACCATTTTGACTCGCTATAAGAACAAGAAGCACTAAAATATGCAAAAAAAGTCCAAAATAAAGTACCAAAAAGTGAAAAAGAAATATAATATTTAAAGTAAAAAATAGATATTGTAAACAATATGGTAGAATATAGCTGTGGAAGTAGGACGAAATTGTATAAACAAGTATTTCACAGGTTTAAATTGCTTAGATGCACGTATTGCACATATATATATATATTACACAGATTGTTGCACAGGTAGAGTAACATTAAGGTGAATTTAAATAACTTATGATGGTAATTATAACACGTTGTAATCAGTGATAATATGTGAAGAATGATCAGCTTTAAGTTTTTACCAGAGTGGTGTCCAAAATTTATTTTAAATTTATTCTTTTCCCTGTAAACTCATCCCAACATAGTATCTTGTTCATGTCTTGGTTTTTACTCTAACTATACTAATGTATATTAAAACATTAGACAATAAAATATATTCAAGGTCAATAAAGCAACGATTAAAAAAAAAAAACAGTTTAATGTAAATAAATAAAAAAATCAGGAAATCACAAGGTCATTATAGGCACACACAACTGAGGAAGGCTGCATTGAGATTTTGTATCTGCCACAATACGTTCATGTTATGATGAAACAAAGAAGGGATTTGCATTTAGTGGATTCAGGGAGAATTGGGACCATTACCTCATTTAGTTTTGAAATGTCCAGCAGAGTAGCTTCAGAGCTTTAAGGAAAAGGTGATTCATTTGTTTGGCTCATTCATTCGTTTGTTCATTTATTGAGAACACTTTCCTAGGGATGCCCTTCTGACCAATGTCAATGGAAATCTAATTCTTATTTTTACCTGTAGGAATAGAAAATGTACAGTGGATGAGGCTCTTAGTCTATTCTCAGCTCCATAAGCTGAGCATTGGAGTTAATGAAAAAGCTACTTAATGGGTCACTGGTGTGTCTGGAAGAACAAAGCTCGAGCCACAGAGATTTTCAGAGCTTCACAAAACTCTACTTTGTCTCCCTATCTTTGCCTGGCTTCCAAAACAAATCTGGCTCATCCACACGATTCTCCCTGCTTCAACTCTGTCCTCAGGCGTCGTATCTATTCTGTCAGTTTTCACACGGGCCATAAATACCATGACATGGTAGAGCCTCTGCACTGAGCCCCTGTTCTCTGTCCCTTATCCTTCCTTTGTTCACCTGCACCATGTGCGTCCGTAGATTAGAGTCGACGTTTGTCTCCTGGATGCCCCAGGTGAATATTGTAAGTGTGGCGGCATGTCCCAGGCTGAAGCCGACCCGAGGTTAGCGAAATGCTGACGAGCCAAGCCACTCAGGAACTCTAAGCCAGCTCTGCACGATGTGTTTGCTCCTCATATATTTGCACATTTGAGCCTCCAAGCCCAAGGTTTTATGCTGCTTCTCAGACTTGGACAAGGAGATTTGAAGGGGCCTTTTCATGTTTTGGCCAAACATGAAGGGAAGGGGCTTTACCAGCTTGTAGCCTCTTTAGGTGACTTTGCATAAATGAATTCTGACTGGCAACTCAGGGAGTCAGAGGATATTACCATAGGCATCTCAATGAAACGCATACATAACAGTACTCAGTTTTCTTAACTATCGATCATACCTCTTCATTTGCATCAAAAGCAGAAGAAAAGTTCCTGATAATAATCTATGCAGGATAAAGACTTAAAGCTGAGAGGTCATTGCCATTCTGGATTATATCAAGGAGTTCATTGTGTGTGACTAAACTGTACTTCTACACAGGTGGACAATAAACACAGCTGTTGTTCACAATGAAAAACAAAGAGACTGAAAACACCCAGAATTTAAATAATCCAGTTTAGCCTTCAAACCATGTATGTGCATACAACAAAACCACTGTTGTCAATCATAGGCTGCTATGATTTTGCACAATAAATGTAACTTTATGTATGTAACAAGTTTGAGTCAGGTCCTTTTTTGTTAAAACATTATTTTTTCATAAAAGACTTAGTCAGTCTGAGGAGCTGTAAGCAAACTCAGTCATAAACAGCATCAACCAACTTGCCAGGGACAGTCAGAACTAGTTGTTCACATGCAAAAGGAGGACCATCAGCCTAACAATTGATTGTTAGTGCCCTGATGGCCAGCTGCTAGTCACAGAGGGCTAAGTGATACAAGCAATAACAGCATTATAAGAGGAGGACAACTGGAAACGGAGGACTCCGGCCCTGTTTAATGATTGATGGGCTCTCTTCACAAAGATGACCTCCTTCATTCCTCTCTCAAACCATTGTTCCTCTCTATCAAGGATGTGAACATCTTCATCCCTGAATGAGTGACCTCAGGCCTGGAGATGAGTGTAGACCACAGAGTCTTGGCCTGATGATGTAGATCTTCTGTGCTGGGCCATCCCTTTGACCAGTGGCTGTTTTGTTTCCCTGAAATAAGACTGACCGCAGCCCTCCTGACACTGAACAGCATACACAATATTGCTCTGTTTGTGCCGGGGGACTGGATCTTTGGGACGAACCAGTCTTTGTCATGATGTATTTTGGGGTTTAAAAGCCACTGGGACATTGTGTTCTGAAAATAAACGTCTCAGTTTCTCTGAAACTCCCACAACATACGGAACGACCACTGGTCTGGGTTTGGATTCCTCCTTTTCGCTTGATGGCTGGCTGGAGTCCTGTTTGGGTTTCTTCTCTGCTGTAAGTAAGGTCCAGTTAGGATATCCACATTACTCCAGGGCCTGTCTTGTGTGGGATTTCTCCCACCTGGATCCTGAGTTAGTGGGGACGCTGTCTGTTCTGTGGTACAGAGTCCTGATAATTCCTAACTTGTGCTCGAGAGGGTGATGGGAGTCAGTCACACCACTAGTACTGGTTTGTGTGGGTGGGTTTGCGGTACCCCTCAGTTTGCAAATGTCCTCCATCAGAAACTGAGACCTCATAGTCCAAGAAAGCCAACCTGCCATTTTTAATCAGGTCTCTCTTGTAAATTAGTCCCCAAGTCTAAATGAGATTAACCTGTCTAAATAAAAGTTGAATGAATGAATTAGATCTTCTCATGTGAAATTTATATATTGATCCACAGAGTTGATGGGATCAGTAAAATGTTGGACTTCCTGAAATTTAATTTTAACCCAGGTGTCATCAACAAACCTGCACCAATGACTTGGTGGTGTCCCTGAAAAGGACGTCAAGGCACTCTTTTCTACCTCCTCCGTGTACATGTTGACAACAGTAGGAGAAACTGGAGACCCCATAGCACACCCATGTTCCTGCCTATAATATCGCCCTCCATATGTGAAGTAGGTTGACTGCAGGCACAGTTTCAAGAGTTGACAGTTATTCGGTGGAAACTGTGGTCCTGCCTGGTGAGAATGGTGGCGGAAGAGTGGGGTCTGATTTTGACCTCAAACAGGCCACCTCCGCTGCTTCAGCAACATAAATGCACGTAAAGCGTGATGTGACATCACAAGAGACCATTGTTTCGTCAGTCTCCATGATGACATCCCTCACCTTATCCACAAAATCCATGGTGTTCTGTATGTGATTTTCTGAGCTGCCAACTAAGTGCTGAGAATCGGTCTTAATTGTACATCTTGTTTTTTAAATTTGGGTAACCCATACAGACTAGACGTGGCCCCTGGGTACAGTCTGTTGTACAGAATATGGTCAATAGCCTTGTCCTTCTCCAAATGTTTCAAGCACTATATCAACTTCTTCTTGTAACCACTTCCTGGATCTCTTTTCAGTGGCTCATAAGTGGTTAAGTAACTAAGGACTCAATGTTATTCAGTTGTGTCTATGTAATATCAAAACCTTTCTTAGGGCACACGGAATTGTCTCATGCTCAAAAAGTGTTGTTCATATAAACATGTATTTTCTTGTTTTAAAACCAGATCGTGTTTAAATGGATCAATTATCAAATGTTAAAGGTCTTCAGGTAATTAGAGTGTCGTTTGGTATACTCCAAAGGAGCCTGCTGGGTATATTTTGGTGATAAGTAGTATCTGTCTGGTTATTGGTCCCCCCACCACCACCACCCCAAATTAAAAAAAAAAAAAAAAAAAAAAAAAAAAATAAAGGTTGCAACATTGCCCACCCAAAAAATTACCCATCTTTGTTTTTATAGTGGTGATTAAGAGCTTAATTAGGCTATTTATCTGAACAAACATTTTCTTTAATGTTTTCTGCCTTTTGGGGGGCAGTCAAATCAAGGAAAAAAATCTATTAGCAGATTTAAAGTTCTTACACAAGTGTGTTTTCAGACACTGTGAAATCCAGTATACACTGCTTTTTTGTCTCATTAGATCCATCAGATTAAATCAGGCACTGGTATGTTATATTAAAAATGTCAGGATGTACAAGGAAGGTCTTAAGTTGTGTAAAGAGGAACAGGCTATAATAACTGTTAAGAAAGTATACAGTATAATCCTGCAACGTGATCTCTTTTTCATGTCATGGTCACATTTTCCACCCCAATGAGGTTTGTTGATTCAGTTGTTTTGTCTTTTCTAGATTCTCATGGGATGGATCTGTTTGCGGTTGCAGTTCATGAGTTTGGTCACGCCATCGGCCTGGTCCACACCTCGGCCATGGAGTCCATCATGAGACCGTACTACCAAGGTCCTGTGGGAGACCCTCTGAAATATGATCTACCCTACGAGGACAAAGTCCGTGTGTGGCAGCTCTATGGTATGAATAAACGTGGTCACTTAAGTACTTGGCCCTACCCACTGTAACGTGCATCCCAATCCTCTGGCCATTAAATGTTGGTCATGGTTGAACAATATTCAGAGGATAAAGTGAACAATCTCAAAAGCAAGATTTTTTTTAACAAAAAATACTGTATCTTGAATCTCAGAATGTTCTTCTCATAAATTCAGGTCAGTATTGTTGCTGATATTCCCATCTAGTAACATGATGACAGTATTTCAATTTGTTTTTTTTTTATTTCTCATTCATGTTTGGATTTTTTTTAAACAATCAATAAATTTTAAATAAAAAAAAATATTTTGAGTAGTGTAGTCAGGGTCTATATCTGTTCAAATGAGTGCATTTCATATACGAAGCTGTGCGTGATGATTTTAGTTTAGATTTTAGAAGCATTTTAGTTGAATTTTATTCTTAATTAGACTTTAAAATTCCAAAAAGGATGTACACACAAAACAATAATTTTATTTTTCTATTTGGAACTGAGATAATGCTGCTCAAAAATAAGTTAGTGTCCCTGAAGCTCTAAAGGGAACTTTAACAATTTGGAAGAAACAACATATCTGCAACTTTAAAAGCCTATTTCATTAATGCATTAAAAAAAGATTTTCACTTCTTTGTACTGTATTTCATTAAACCCAACTCATTATCCACTGGTCTTGATAGTAAGTATCATTGCTATGAAGAGTTTTAAATTAAGAGCATGTAGGCCAAATTAAGAGTTCTCCAACATTCAAGTGCGTTCACACCATCCTTCACTAAATTATTAGCCTCTGCTGACGTTTTGTGTTCACTTGGTGCTTTGATAGGAATGTTTGTCTATTGGGTACAGCTCAGGAGACTAAAGGTACAGAGGCCGACTCATGCAGGAAGCTGCAATTCATGAACTTCATAGAGCAAAAAAAAAAAAAAGTATGGAATAAGTTAATTGGACCTCATTATAACACACGACTGTCACTCCTCAGCTTTATACAGGAAGTGTCAATGAGAGGAACACAAAAAAAGAGAAAGATTGGTTTACAGTTTGCTTAAAAGGAAAAGAATAAGAGAATATGGTGAGCTAATGCATAAAGAAGAAACAGGATAACTAAGAATTATGATGATTTTTATAAAACTGAGCACTTATTATCATTCTGTAGGTGTCAGAGACTCTGTGTCTCACACAAATCAACCAGGTAACCCCTCTCAGACCCCCGAGCCTCCCGTCCTGCTTGATCTTCCTGAAAACAGATCCAAGGTTCTGTAAGTATAAATGGATTTTTCTTCCTTTTTCTCAAAAAAAAAAAAAAAAAGTATTTTCATTTCTATAATGGTCAAATCGCCCCTTCAGCCACTTCTACAATCTTGAGAAGACTTATTAGTTGAAATGCAGGAGCCTTGCATCACCGGTCTGGTTGTCTGGTGCAAATCCACACCTTCCAATATTCAGTTAGTAAACCTTTATTCAGCTTGACGCTGCCTGGGGAGCGCAGCGGACAGGAATGTTAATAAAAGTAAATTGAGCCAGTACAATTTTGGTATTCTCAGCCAATTCAGACATACTGTAGGAACACAAACTGCTGTTTGGTTTTTCATTGGGGTTGAATTGTCCAAAGCAAACATGTGCATTAACTTTGCTACATCAAATAAGCTTTTTAATGTTTGTGTTTTTATTTATGTTGTATTTTAAGCTAAAGTCAAGGCAGTAAAGAAACATTCAAGTGTCTAACAGGTGGTTTGCCAACAAGAGCGATCATGTAGCTGCCCAGTTGGATTTGTGTCTTTTAGCAAAATATCTCATGAACCACTGGACTGATTTTAATGAAAACATCATAAGATTTATTGGTTATACAGTAGTCCCTTGCTACTTTGCTGTTTGTTTATCATGGATTTAATCTATAGCGGTTTCTCTAAATAAGATTGGACATGACATACAATTGGCTGACTGAAGGATGAGCAGCACGAGTGGCACGGAATTGTGATTTTAAAATTGTTTTAAATTATTTTGCATTTGCTGCACATTTGTGCAGCCCAGCGCTGCAGAAAAAGCTTCCTCCTGCAGCTTTGTGCAGCTCATACTGCAGGATAAACTTCCTGCTGCAGCTGATCAGCTGATCTCCATGCAGAGCAGGAAAAGTGGGCGTGGCCAAGAACGCTTGCAGGCGGCAAAGAGCAGAGGAAGCAGGGAGCTGAAATCATGACATTCTGTGTCTTAGAGTGTTTAGAGTTTAGAAACATTGTTTAGAATATTGCAAGAGTGTGGGAAGAATTTAAAACACCTTTATATATATATAAAAATAATAAAATAAACTACTACTTAGTACTTACCACTTGTACTACTATTCCTACTTGGCGGTTTTTCACTTATCGTGGGTCTTCAGGGTACGGGTCCCCCGAGATAAACGAGGAGCTACTGTACACTTTGGTTAAACCGTTTTGTGGGACAAAGTTCTGTCTTTTAAAACTACTAAGTGCCCAGCATATGTTGATGTGTGACCTCTGCTGCAAAATGAAACAGGAATTTTTCAATATTCACTTTTTTCATTTTCAAACTCTCCATCTCAGCAGCTTTAAAATAATAGTTTTTTTTTTATTTATTTAGCCATTTAGCTCCTGGGCTGGCCACAAACTGTTTTTTTTTTTTTTTACACTCGTGCCGGTTTGAAATCTCTGTTTTTATTGCTTTTAAATGATCTCATTGGAAATTCCAGCTTCATATTATAAAAGAAGAATCCCCAAGTTATCGCCAAACATTATACAAAGGGATTTCCCTATGGCATATTTTAAAGGACATTGAAAGGATCATTTCTGAAGACACACCTGCTACAAAACTTGGATTTAAAGGCAGATTAGGGAGTATAGTTACTGGGCTACATGGTGTCTTTATGGACTCATTTTTATGAAATCTCAATTATGACAAAAATCATTGCTTTTCCTCTTCTTTTTTTTTTTTTTCAGCTCAGCCTGTTCTCATTCTGACTACGGCTCACATGTCATCATCCACCTTCATCCAGTTGAGCTCGTGCTCGTGCTTAACGTTGTGTGATTATTGCAGGCAGTCACGCTCAGAGTGTTGCTACTACCAAATGAATGTTAGCTCAACATTTATAAATATGACTGAAATATAGCCATGTTTGTGTTTTCTATGATCAGTTAGCTTCTTAAATACAGTTAGCTCAAAAAGTTTTTGTTACAGATGTTCAGCTGTTAATGTTTCAATAGAATTCATCCAGTGCTTCATGAGATATTTTGCTAACAGGCAGGCACAAGGAAAACTGTATCGTCCTGAGCTTGTGTTGATACTGTGTCGTGCTCATCTCTACAGAGTTATCAGCAAGGTGGTTCCGAACTCCGAGTCCAGGACTCCCGGACCCAGGACCCCTGCTATCAAGTCGGCTCCTGGGATCCGTCCTCGGACCCCCCTGCCTCCGCCAATACTCGCGCCGGTCGCTCCATCTCTGCCTCTTCCTGCCTCCCCGCTCCCACCTGCTCCTCCCCCAGCATTGTCACTGCTCCCCCCTCCCCCCGTGCTGCCTCCTGCCGTCTCCATCAAGACGCCGGTCCGCAGTGTTGTCACTGAGACCGTCAGTACTTACGTGGTAAGTTCATCACAGCCAACGTTGAGCGTTACTGAGAAGTTTAACTGAAGTCAAAAGAACCTGCTGCTTTGTTTACTCCTCTGTAGATATTCTGTGATGTTTGTGTAACAACTGTTTGTGTAACAGATGTTTTACGCTAAACTGCCATCTGTTTTTATCCAAGATTCGAGATGAATGGGGAAACCAAATCTGGATCTGTCCCGGATGCAACAAACCTGACGACGGCAGTCCCATGATAGGGTGTGAGGGCGAAGGCTGCGACGACTGGTATCACTGGTAAAATGTTCACTTTTTTATCTAAATCAACCTGTTTTTTCTCTGTTTTATTACTGTTTAACTTTTATATCTTGCTTGTGAACATTTTTTTTTAACAGTTCACACGTAAACGTAATTTTAGACGTAAACGTTTGTTCCATTGCTTCATGTTATGAGATTCAGTCAGCAAATATGTGAAATTACAGAAGAAAGCAGTGAAACAACAGTGGAGACATATAACAAAACAACTACAACAAACAGTTTATTTGTTTTGTATGGATCAAAACATATCAAAGTATCAAGAACATTTCCAGGCTGCAGTTACATTTAAAGCTTTATGACACTTCTTGGCTGATTGGAGAGAGGATTTGACTTGTGTCAGTTTGAAGGCTCAGATGTCTGCTGTGTGCGTTTCATCCATCCATCCAGCCTGGGCTTCTTTGCAAAATGCACCTGATTTGACGTTTGCTCCAGGAGTTCCAGAGCAAGATGAAGGTGGCTCTATGGCAAGCCAAGTGTCTCATTAATAGCCACTTTTCCCTATTAATGAGACACTTGGTTGCCATATTAGCCGAGCGCCCTCTAGTGGCTGAAAATGGTAGTGTTCAATATTTTCCATGTCAGTATGAATGAGCATGTCTGATCTCAGACAAAAATTTGTTACAAATATGGAGGAAAAATAAATAAATAAATACGTCACTTTGCTGTATAAGTTGCAGGTCCTGCTAATTTATGCAAATAAAGGTGCGACTTATATGGCGAAAATTACGGTAGATTACATCAGAGCAAATAGGACTTGGAAGAAGACTAGCAACAGATTAAAAACAACCATTAACCAATGGAAGACCAACAAAGACCTTAATGACTCTCAGGGGAGAGGGGAGAAGGAGAGATGTGCATGTGAGTTCAGCATAGTGGATCAACTCATTGAAGTTTTAAAGGTTGGATCTCTGCACTTTTCAGTTTGAGAATCAGGAGAGGTGTTTTAAGGTGTTTTATTTAAACCGGTTCCAGAGCGCGCAAATCTAGAAGCGCCTCCCTCGTGTTCTCCTGCAGACGGACAAAAGACGACGTCTAACTTAACCTTCGAGGCAACGTGTCAGATGTAACGTGAACGAAGTGGCAGACGTGCTCGCTGCTTGTGTTCACGCTTTGAATGTTGTGAGGACATGCGAGAGATTTGAAGAGTGAATGTTTGTAGTCTTTGAGATGAGTGTTTATCTGGACTGGAATGGAGCAGGGAAAGAAAGTAAACCTTGATGTTTTTGGAGCAATATATTGAGTTACACTGTGAAGAACAGGTAGAGTTTTTTTAATTTAATTTGTCTGAGGCAGCGTCAAGTGACGGATCCTGGCGAGCGAAGTGTGAATCATTCATAAATTATAAAATGTAGCTTCAATTACTGAGCGTAATGAATCTGAAATGACTTCTGATTATAAGAAAAATATAAAGATATGCGATTGTTCACAACTAAAGGAAAACACGGTTAATACAGTGTTTTAGAACGCGAGTATCAGGTGACAGAAAAGTCTGTGTTTTAACCGAGTAAAAGATTATAAATGACTGAGTTCATGGCGGGCGGGGCAGTGAGCCTGAACTCCTGCCTGTAGGAGGAGCTGTCTGTCTTTACTTGGTCCTGACAGTAAATGGTGACCTGGCCTTGGGTTACCCTTTGAAGTAGGTTCTGAGGAATTTATAAGTGGGTGTAAAATACGTCTGGAGGAGATTCAAAGTACAAACCGGATTCCAAAAAAGTTGGGACACTAAACAAATTGAATAAAAACTGAATGCAATGATGTGGAGATGGCAAATGTCAACATTTTATTCATAATAGAACATAGATGACAGATCAAAAGTTTAATCTGAGTAAATGTAACATTTTAAAGGAAAAATAT
>JAVCKU010000037.1:17551108-17566260 GCA_032273985.1 Hypsolebias coamazonicus | reverse complement strand
ATAGGGGGCTGGAAAGCGCTATACTGTATAAGTAAGCTCCATTTACCATTTACCATAGAAATTATTTGGGATGCATGTTTTATTTTTACCAAACTTGCATTAATGTATAGGATGGACTAATACTATCAAGTGACTTTTAGATTTTCATGGTGATTTTCAAAATAGCCCAGCTTCACCACCAGTAAAGCACATCCACAACATGGACATGAATTATGGCATTTAAATAATCCATTGCCAGGTGTTAAGGAGACAAGGTTGCCAAGAAACACCCACGCGATGCCTCAAGGGCTGATGGATTCCTAGTGTTCATGCCTTCCCCTGAACCTGCTATGTTAAAAATGTTCTATTAAGCTGCCAAAAGCTCATCGGGTGCTATAACATATCCGCGTCATATTTCATTGTGTTCTTTGTGTTACAACTCTTGACGTTCTCACTGCACTCTTATGTACAGCGTTATTTGTTTAATGCATTGTTATCCATGACGCTACTTGCTTGTCTGACTGATTAGTGGTGGTGCCATTAAAAAAAAAAAAAAAAAAAGATTTTCAGAGTTTTTTAGGTCAGTTTCAATTTTTTTCTCTCCAAAACAAGATTTTAACTGTCAAATGCATGATTGTTTGGATTATTTACTCTTTGCACCTTAAATCTGTGGTGGCACTTCAAGGAGACACATGCCTAAATGAACAGAATAACAAAGAAAAGAGCAGAGAATACCTAACTACAATATCCTTCCGGCCTTCTTTGTACGTTGTCATTATATCAAACTATGTAAAGTATGATACGATTGCCTGTTTGTGGTTTCTAGTTTAGTTTTTGTGGTTTCTAGTTTAGTTTAAGAAATACATCCTTTAAACTCAAGAAATAAATGTCTTGACCTTTTCCCTGATTACACATTCACGTAAACACATTTCAAAGACGTTTACTCTGTAATGTACCATTGAAGATATCCCATTCTCTTTTTTCCCCTTCTATTCAATGAACATTAAGGGAATAGGTAGACTGCGAGTCAACAAAATGCAATGTTTCTGTATTGCTTGCATGCCTGCAGCCCTGTACCTTTTCATTGTGTTTGTCTTCTTGGGTGTTCACATTACCTAAACAACCTTGACTTTGGTTTTCTTTTTCTTTCCAAAAAAAATAAATAAATAAAGTTTGGTCTAAATGGACTTCTTTGGAGGCTAGCTGAAGAGAAAAAGAGCATTTGGGGCTTTTTCCGTTATTTATAATATCCTACGGCCAAGTGAGATTGCTTTGTGAAGCCACATTTATGAAACTCCTAAAAGTTCCTTTTTTGCACACAGTTGTTTTCTTGGTCTAGTTTTGAAGGTTTGTACGGTTTAGGCATTTAAGACATTTAGAAAAAGATTTCAATAGTTTATCATTTTGTAGCAAAATGACAATTTTATAGAAGGTCTTCTTGGGAGAATTCTTCATACTGTCATTTAAGAGACTGCACACTTCATAGACTAACAAGCCTTGACTCTAAGATGTAACAGATGACACTTAAGACAGTTTCCTTCATATTTCAAGTCCTAAAGTGCACTGCAAATCTCAGTTGTACTGCCACATGCCACCAAATGTTCAAAATATTGCCACTTTACCACATTTTCTTGTTTGATACAGTACTTCAAAAGACAACAGTTGCCCTGGTATAGTGGCCACTGGGGTCTCAGTTTCCTTTTAAGAAAAGCCCTGTCTGAGCCACTCGAGTTGTTTGGCTAAAACACAAATAATCCTTGCAATTACAGTATTTTCTGCCCCAACAGAATATCTGTCAATAGTCTGTTTTTTTACATTATGTTCTCTTCAAGAACTAGAGATTGTTAAACTAAACAAACAAGTCTTTATTTTCATTCTGTGCGTAATAGCCTTTATTTCTGTGTCTGAAGTCAGTATAAAGAAATGAAAAGCACAACTCTTATTAGGTTATTTCAAGCCACTTTAGTTCAGATTTACTGTAGAAAAATGCTTCGCATTATTAGTTCAGATGTTTTCCCTTGCAATTTTTACGTTGTCATCTTTCTTTAGACTACTTTGTAAAAACTTTGACTTAATGTAAAAAAAAAAAAAAAAAAAGACAACAAAAAAAAACTGTTATTCGATTCAATTCAATTCAAAAATAATGTATTAATCCCTCATCCTGGTTTCATTAAAGAGTTGTTATAGATGCTGATGGCTGTGGACAGGAAGGATCTCTTGTAGCGGTCTGTCTTGCAGCGGATCTTTCGTTCATTCAAAGCTTTCTTTATACAGAGAAATCACATTGAGCCCTGAAGACTCATTTACAAGTGAGACCTGTTTGGACAGACAATAAAGTGGTGAAAGTGACAACATAGGTTTAGGAGGCAAAAAAAAATCCTAACATGCTCTTAATCTTTGGGTGAAGATTAATAGCCTGAAAAAAAAAAAAAAAATAAAAAAAAAAAACCCTTGCACACAAGCACATAATGACGCCGACATTTTGCAGGGGGGCAGGGGACGCAAGGGTGGTTAGCATGTCTGAAGACAGTCTCAGAGGCATTGCAAGGATCTGAAGAAGCCTCTGACTGAAGACTCTGTTGTTGTATGACAGTCTGATGAAGAGGGTGATGATGGTTGTCTATAATGTTCTTACTTTTATGAAGAATCCTTCTTTGTACGATCATCTCCAAAGGTTCTAGACGAGTCCCCAGAACTGAGCCAGCCTTCTTTATGAGCATGTTGATCTTTTTAAAGTCCCTTGCTCTGGTGCTGCTACCCCAGCAGATGATGGCAGAAGAGATAACACGCTCTACAACAGACTTATAGAAGATACGCAGCATCTTGCTGCAAACACTGAAATACTTAAGTTTCCTCAAGAAGTACAGTCTGCTCTGTCCCTTCTTGTAGACAGCTTCACTGTCTCATCTCCAGTCCAGTCTGTTGTCCAGGTGAACCTCCACCACCTCCACTTCTTCTCCCATGATGAAAACAGTGTTTGACTTGTTCCTGTTTCTCCTGGAATCTACAGTAATCTATTTTGTTTCATTCACATTCAAGATGAGATGATTGTTTCCACACCACACCACCAAGCGGTCCACCTGTTCCCTGTACTCAACTTCTTGTCCATATCTGATCCACCCGACCGCTGCAGAGTCATCTGAATATTTCTGCAGATGACAGGAGTCAGTTTTGTACTGGAAATCTGAGGTGTACAGAGTGAAAAGGAATGGTGAGAATACAGTTCCCTGTGGTGCTCCTGAGCTATACTGACAACCTGATTAGAGCCACAACCTTTACTCACCACCCTATACACTTGTTTTTTTTTCTTGGTTTTATTTACTATAGTAAATCTGTTAACAATTATAAATGCTCTCAATAGTCAAAAAAATGCAGAAGGAAAACAGTCACAGACCAAGAGAGAGGGAGAATAAAACGTGTTCAGAGTTTTGGTAGCCACAGGTTGGTTGCTGGTCAGCATGTGCTATTGTTGCAATGCTAACCTATCCAATTGTGATTTTTTTTTTTCTGATCAGATGAATCAGCAGGTTATCATCTCTGACCAAAATGTATAATGTTGTAGAATCTAGATCACACAAATATCTTCCAATTTCTATTTTTACAGTACGTCGTTGTCATTTTAGGGTTTGTCCAGCAAAACTGCAAGTCACAGCAGATTTGTGAAAAGATACAATTAGCAACTTCATTGTGCTATGTGTAATTATGCAACACAACCAAAGACTGTGTATGGATTGACCTCTGACCAGAACCTGTCTGCTGTGGTTCACATTCAGGGTGCATTCACACCAGCCCTGTTTAGTCTGCTTTTATCAAACTAGTCTGTTTGCCTAGAAAGTCTGGTTTGTTTGGGGTGGTGTGAATGTGCAATCGAACTCTGATGTGGACCAAAAAAATCAAACTCTGGTCCGCCTAAACATCTAGGTCTCGGTTTGGTTGAAGTGAACTCTAGCATGGTTCAAATGCAGTGTGAATACAAGGGAACTGGAAACCGCTCCAAAAGCAGGAAGTGGACTACAGCGCAGGGTAAACAAATGTGCATTTCTCTTACCTCATACAAAGCCGTCAGCCACCATGTGTGGAAAAACAACATTCTCCATCGTCTTCTGCCTCATCTTCCACCCATGCTGAGTCCATTGTTGAAAAATGACAAAACATAAATCCTAAAAAAACACTAAAAATTTGATGCCACTCTGTTTTTGTTTTTATTTCCAGAAGAAGAAGTGCCTTCTTCAGATGTTTTTTATGTTTCCTTCAGTAATTCTTGGTGCAGCGCCACCACAGGCGAGGGCGGAACAGGTTGGCTCGACTGACTCAGTGCAGTGTGAATGCAAACTGCACCAGCTGAAATGTAAACAAATGTTATGAATTCTGGTTCCCAATAGAACTGGGTCTACCGGACTATCAGATGTGAAAACATCCTTATTCATTATTTCCTTTATTTATACAGGTTAATCCCATTGAGCCTCAGGGACTCATTTACAAGAGAGACTTGATTTTAATAAAGAGTGATGACAACAAAGACAACAACAGACAATCATAAAGGATGCATACACACTGAGAACAACAAGTGAAAATAAAATGATATTAAAAATTGTTAAATGTTAGATGCAGACTATTCATAAATACATTATCACAACTCTTTAAATATTCTGAACTGTCTACTAAAGTGGAGATGCTCCGATCTGCTTCCACAAAGCTCCTGTATCACGTGGCTGCTACGAATTTCCTTCTTGAATACACATTCATTCATCCAACCTTTATTAGTTTAGAAGTGAGTTAGTATGAGGTCAGTCATTTAGCTAGCTCTGCCATGTTACTGTTACAATAATCAATAAATACCATGCTTTTGTGGCCCAGAGTTTTGCAAATAATATAGCAGAAGACATCAGATGTATGAGAAATGAACGGAACTCTCAATTCTTTAAGAAAAAAACATATTTTTAGTTGTCTTCTCCACAGACTCTTTTTATTACCTACACTGAAGTAAAGAGCAAGGCAGCTTCACACTGGCATGTGATGTTTTCCAAAAGATAAATGTGCCCTTTAGAAGGGTCAGAACTTCAAAATGTCATTTCTTGGATTTAGTGAGGCACAACTCACCGGCAGTCTTTAAGCACCTTCGTTGCGAAACTGTCGCTTGTAAATTTAGAGACTGTCCTCTGCACTTTCTGTTGAACACAAATGAGTGGAAAGGATGTGTTTGCCAGCTGTGTTTGTCTTTTGTTTAAGACCAAAAGTAATAGGGACCAAAGTTTCACAACTGTAAATGTTGCATTCCTTTAAATGAGGTGATTGTCTTTGTCTGTGTCATGTAAAAGCTCTTGTTTTGGCCACTGTCCTGCTGTGTTTTGTGTGCATGTGTGTGCATGGATGGATGGATGGTAACTCTAATTTATCCCTAGATGTGAGTGAGATAGTGAATGGTTGTCTCATTTGTCTCTATGTGTCTCTGATGGACTGTAGACCTGTCCACCCCGCCTCTCGCATAGTGACTGCTAGAGATGAGCACAGGTGACCCCCGTGACTCTGAAAGAAAGACGCAGGTAAAGATGATGAATGGATGGATGGATGGATGTACAACAGTATAATGCAGAGGGTTAATACTTTAAATATGAAAAAAAATACTTGTATATTAGAGCAGATGAGCTGAACTGGATCATCTCGTAACATTAACAACTTGATTCTGCAAAACTGTCACTTTTATTTTAAGGACCAAACAGGTGAGGACATGGTATTTTAGTGATAAATATCTTGCAGTGCACTGGACTTTGTATGGATCTGTAAACCTTTGTAGATCATTTTAAACAATTCATTCACAGTAAGAAGAACTCAACACCTCTCAGTGCACCTCTCTGGTAAATGATAACAATGAGTTTATTTTAAATGGTAGAACGAGTCCATTGTAAAAAACATTCCATTTTTGCAGGTGTTTTGTCAGTTTATCCTGATTTTCCCACATTAATTCTTGATTTCTTCACAATTTTTAAAGCTCCAGAAATTATTCTGAAAACGAATAATGGTATGTACATTGTTTTCCTGGTAAATTTCACCCCCATGGGTTAAATACTTGTACCTTCGGCACATTTGCATTTGTGATGATCCAGTTCCACGTTGAGTGTGCTTCAAAATCGGTCCTTAAATCAGACACAAACCATCACACACTCATCTTTTCTCACATGTGCTTAAACCTCTTTAGCTTTTCCGTTAAAGAGCAAAACTATTAAAGAGCAAAACTAAATATAAGTGTCCCATTAAATACTGGAGGGGCTACAGAATGTATTCATTTATTTATGGCTAAGTCTCAGTGAAGCACACGTACAAGCCTGCTATTCAAATGAAGACCTATGGTGTTGAACTTACAGCTTGAAATACATGTTCGTTTTTGCATCATGGAGCAGCCACCAGTGATTCAGCAGGGTGACACTGAGGCAAGCATTGTCCTCAGTCAGTCCTAATCATGCACACTATCAGGATCCATGAATGTAAGAGAGGTTCATTACAGGATGAAGCAAGATATGTAGTCTCTCATTTTTCTATTTAAATGGATTATCATCAGCTTCTTTAGTTCCATGAAATTGCCTAAGCTGTCCAGGGTCTGATACATAGTATTTGCTGGCAGACACTTGTGCCCTTCAGCGAGCAATAGAGGAGAGGATAGAGGGTGAGCCATTATCCTCCAAAAGAAGGTCCCATATTCTTTTCCTTCCTGCTGTCTTGCTTTTTAATGTTTCACCATCACCAACCTGTTTTCAATCTCGGTTTCTGTTTTGTCACCCCATGATTTTGTCCTTCTATCATGCTGATTCTCTTTACTATTTCTATTTTTCTGTCTCTCTTCCATTCAGGTCCCTTTTCTGTCCCGCACAGCCGTCTGTCACTTCATCTCATCATGCACCCTGTAGCTGTGGTGCTTTCTGTCCCCTTTACCGTCATCTGCCCTTTCATATCCATCCAATCTTCCAGATTAATCTGGCTAATGGCTTCAGCCTCAAGTGCAACTGAGCGCAGCAAGAATTCTCAAATTGTTTTAGCACCATAAAAAATAAAAGCATCACCAACTTTGTATTTTTACACCAACACGCTCGTGGTTGATTTTCTCCAAATATCTTCTCTGATGGCACAAACAGCGTCTCATTGGAACAGAAGGCTTTGATTTATCCAAACAGTAATTTCATTGGGTGGCCCTTGTCTAGCACTCCATTATTAGCAGCTGGATACGCAGACCTGTAAATAGCAGGAAGGCGTGCATAAGAAAGGATTCATTGGGGACTCTTGACATTTCCCTTAAATACAAGTGAGCATAGCATTTCTTCTGTACTTGACTGAAAACCTATGTAGATTTTCTCAGTGAACAAGTGTCTCTGGCTGTGGAGCTGAATGTTTCTCATCTGTAATAAGTTGCTCTACCATCCTCCATATTTAACAACTGTGCTGTTCATAAGTATAGATCAATTGGGGCGGCTGTGGCTGAGTGATTAGAGCAGTCATCCTCCAATGCAAGAGTTGTGGGGTTGATTCCACCAGCAGTAACATGCCAAAGTGTCTCTGGGCAAGACACTGAACCCCTCACTGCCTCCGATGTGTGTCCCATCGTATGAATATGATAAAACACTGATTATTGTTAGTATAGATATAGTGTATGAATGGGTAAATGACAGCACAGATTGAAGTGTAAAGTGCTTTGAGTATATTGATAAAATAGAAAGTACAGTCCTTTTACCATTAAGAGAACAGACAAAAAAAAATAGGTTTAATATCTTAAAGATGCATCCTTTCCTGTCAGGCCCAGGCATTAACTCTCTCTCCCCACAGGCATACTTTTTTTGCTGCTTTGTAAAGCAAAAAAAAAAAAAAGCATGCAGTGTTTTTAGTAAGAACATTCAGAATTGTTATTATTTTTTTAAACAAATGTTTTCCAAAAAAGTGATTTTTCCAGTGTCGACTTGACATACGAGAAATACTGATACTAGCAGCCAGTTTCATACTCACTGTTGCATTCTTCATTAAAAAAACACAAATGGAAAGAAGCCTTCTCTACCAATGTCTGTCTCTAGCTGGCTTTGTCTTCATCCATCCATCCATCCATCCATCCATCCATCCATCCATCCTCTTTACCGGTCACAAGTCCATCACAGGGCTGTCTTGATCCTGCTGCCACTATGTTTTGATTGTGTGTTGAAAAATGTATTGACCAAGAGAAAATAGTAAACTTTCAAAAACAAAATTACTTTCAGTACTTTGGAGAGCTATGGCTGTTCTTTGATTGTATTTTAAATTTACCGTTAATGTATATATTATTGTACCATGGTTATTTCAACATTTACTTGTATAGATAAAGATATATATTTTTTAATCAAACGAGAGAGAAAACATCTGTATACAGATCAAACAAATTAGGGTAGTGAAGTCAAAATATATGGTCTAATAATAATAATAATAATAATAATAACAATAATAAAAATGTTTAAAAAATGCTTTAAAACCCCGGGAAAAAAATTGACAGCCTATTCAATAAAGCTAAACTTACCTGGAATTTTACAAACTCTGGCACATATTGAAAGCATGTTAACTAAATGGTGAGGAATGAGGCTGACATTAACAATATTTTTAATGAATATTTCCTGTTGCCTGAATATAACCGAGCATTAATTAGGCACTAATGATAACCAGTAACTAATGGTTCAGCTGAGCCAATAATAAATTGAAGAAAAAAAAAATAAAAATGTTACAAAGCTGATTTATTAACAAACAATCCAGATGACATGAATGGAAAGGCCATCTTGATGTGAACTTAAACAGGAGACTGCTGCTTTACAATTTCACAGCTATTTTTTTTTTAATTAATAGATAATTAGTTAGTGTTTTGGAATAAAATATTGCCCAATCTTTTAAGGACATAATGGTTATGAGATAAAATTAACAATAAACTGTATTTTATTATGAAAAATTGTTGTTGATGTCATTCTGTGTTTATTTGTCTCTAGTTCCTGTCCTCTCAAACCCAGCCGGTCAAAGCAGATGGCCGTTCGTCCTAAACCTGGTTCTGCTGGAGGTTTCTTCCTGTTAAAATGGAGTTTTTCCTTCCCACTGTTGCCTTTGTGCTTGGACAGGGGAGACTGACGAAGTGACGATTCAACACAATCTGCTGGCTTCCTTAGAGAGATAACTTTACTATGGTAATTGGCTTTTATAATGTATGTGAATGTTTTGCAAGGCAACTTCTGTTGCGACTTGGTGCTATAGAAAAAAACTGAATTGAATTATCAGCTGGAACGACCACTCATCTCCAAAAAAGATGTTTCTTTGTGTCTTTACAAATGGATGCCATTCTGTACTGACTGGGGGCTCAAAGTGGTCTGTATCTGCTATACCTTCAAACATGAAACTGATTTTTCTACAAATACTCTGCAAAATGAAAAATTAGTAAAAAAAAAAAAAAAGTTTTCCCAGTACATCAAAACAAATGAAAATAAACCCTCAGCAACAGGGGTCCATTAGAGTTTGTGTCACATTATGTTTACAGCTGTTACCTTTTAAGTTTTAAACAACCAAGAATGGATTTAAACAGGACTGGCTCTGAAACATATTACGAACACAAGTGAAGGAAAATGATTTCCAGGAATATTATTTTTTATAAACTATAGAAAAACTTGGTTATTTTTGTCTTTATAATTGAAGGAAACCATTGACAGTGTCTGAATGGCAGTAAACAGGACTGGTCCTGCATCTTTTGGAGCTACGCTCAGGTTCATGTTAAGGTTGTAATGCTCAGCTTTATGTCAATACTTATTGCCACCTGATGGCTTAAAGCTACTTGTTATGCACTTTGTCACTTATGAATAATACAAATTAAACACAAATCCCTGACGGATTCAGTTGTCTGCACCAGAGAGCCATGATTCATGAAACTTAGAGCTAATGAAATAACGTTAATTATGTAAACAGACATCTGAAAAACCTGGGCTTTCTCAGCCACAGGCTTCAGAAATGATGAATGTTGATTTTGTTCCTTCAAATCAATGGAAGAAACGCTTTAGCTTTACCGGGACAGATGCCCTCAGGAAACCTGACCAAAGAAAGAGAAAATAAAACAAACATGAAAGAATCCAACTTTGTGCTATGCTGTCAGGTTAATAGTATTTGACTGCCTGTAGAAGATTTTTTAAGAGGATTTTTCAACAGTCTGCCCCTATAGAACTTCAGACATGGGTCTTGCATATGAGATGATGCTCCCATTACTGCAATACCAAATGTCATATAACTATACATAATCAGACAGATTTATAAATATCAATTTACCAGAACAAATAGTGGTGATGATGTTTTATAGTCTATTCTATGAATTTGATCTACAGATGAAAAGGACAAGCTAGTCTGAAGTAGATGAGTTCAAATTCAATTCAACCTTTATTTATGCAGGTTAGTCTCAATGAGCCTCAAGGACTCACTTACAAGAGAGACCTGATTTTGACAAAGAATGATGACAACAGTAGATGGCAATGACAATAGACATTCTTAAAAGAAAGTATATAAATTGAAAAAAAAAGGAATAAAATTATGTAATATATATATAATATATACAGGTAGTCCTCGACTTACGACGGAGATCCGTTCCTACACTCCGTACCTTAAACATGTACAGTACTGTATTTCCAAGCAGTTAGTTAACACAGTACCCTCAAAAAACACATAAAATACTGCACAGAAAGTCAATGGGAGGTGTGATGACGTCACTGAGGAGGCGGTCGTAAATCCGAGTCGCCGTAAGTCGAGGGCGCCGTAAGTCGAGGACTACCTGTACTGGGTTTTTTTGTACTTTAACTTTTTGCTTTATTTGGGTGTAATTGGGACCTTGAGTGCACAATTTCATTCCACCTCATGTACCACATGTGATGTGAATGACAATAAAGAACCTCAAAACTTATTTCGGCTTTTCTCTCTTCAAGGGTCGCCACAGCGAGTCATCCTCCTCCATCGCTGTCCTCTGCATCCTCTGTCCTCACTCCAACTTCGTCCATGTCCTCTCTAACTGCATCCATACGGGTATATCTTCTCTTTGGCCTTCCTCTTTGTCTTTTTCCTGGCAGCTGCATTTCTAACATCCTTCTACCAATATACACACTGTCCCTCCTCTGGACATGTCCAAACCATCTCAGTCTGGCCTCTTACCCAGTTCAACCTGTGTACCTCTGATGATCTCATTCCTAATCTTATCCATCCTTGTCGCTCCTAAGGAGAACCTCAACATTTTCATTTCTGCAACTTCCTTATCTGTCTCCTGTCTAATGCCACTAAACAAGAGAGAGACGCCATAACTGATAATTAACTGGCAATTGCATGCCAGGCCACAAATGTTTCTTCACAACAGACAAAACAGCAGAAGATTTTTAAAAAGCAATAAGTATTATAAGTTTTTGAGGTTGTGGGTTGAGACCAGGTTGCGTCAGGAAGAGCATCCAGTGTAAAAATAATCGTTAAATTATTCATAAAAGTTAGCTCGTTGTGGCAACCGCTGCAGAAGAGAGCAGACGAAATAAACTTAAGCTCCTCAATTACTTTAGATTTACTTACATAGAACAATGTTGTGCATGTCTGAAAGGATCTAAATACAAGTTTTATTAAAATGTATATTTTAATAAACAGCTATTTGGTATTTTTAGTTGATCTTGAAAAATTTTTAATTTGACAAAAGGTAAAGGTGCACTGTTGGACGAGGTTTTGGGAGGAAGAAAAAGGAACTAAACACAAATCAGGCGAAAGAACACGGGCGCTCAGACTGAAAGTGTTGTCTCTTCGCTCTGTTGCCATGGTGATTGACAGATGAACTAATTCCACGTTTAACACCCTCGCTGAATTCATGTGTGTTTGTACACAAACAGATTTACAGGAGGGAGCAGGAGACCTGAATCACCACACCAGGTGGTAGCAAAGGCGCAGATAAGCACATAAATCATTTTAAGACTCGAGTCCGCCCCGAATGTGTCAACACAGTGACGATGTTTAAGGGTCGTGGCAGAGCCGGCGTTGTTTTTTTTTTTTTTTTTTTTTAATCAAGACCCATTACTGGACTGAGAAATCCATTTCTCCAAAGCATCGTTGTTTTCTAGAGAAAATGTCTGTTCTCTTTAAAGGCCCTTCCTTTGCAGGTTGAACATTTCAAGGTGAGACGCTGCAGCACTGAGACAATGCCGTCTTGTTCATATTTGATGGACGCCGCGTGACGCTGCAAAGAGCAGATACGACCAGCGGGAAGTCAGAGCATCCAGTGTATCCTCAAAGTAAATACTTTGCACAACGCCAGTCACAAACACATAAAACCCAGCTGGAAGAAGTAAAAAGAAAACTGACGGTTTTCACCACAAACAGAGCTCCACTGTTTGTCTTATTTTAAAATAAGATAAAGTATTTCATCACCCAGGAACACTAACTTAAACAACAAAATACAAGAGAATCAGCTCCTCCACTGTTTTTATTTTTTTATTTTTTTGCTAATTTTATTTCATTCATTTACAGATTAAAATAAAGATGTCACATGTTGACATAAAACAAAAGTTCTGAATGAAAAGTCGTTTAAAGAAAAAAAATCTTATGCGTCTACCCCTTTTCCCGAAAGTCAACCTACACCACAAACAACCAAGTTTCAATCAACCTTCCATTTAAGACATATCTTTGAACACAAAACAGGCACTGTGTATATATAAAGAAACAAATATTGTCTTTGTTATGATAAACTCTGAATCAATATACTTCATTGTACCTTTAAAGAAAATTATATTTGATCTTTTTCTTGAAAGTAAAAAATATCTGACCTCTTTGGTTTATTTAGACAGACTTGTTCTACAGATTTGTTCCATAAACACAAATACAACGATCCATTTGTTTAGTTCCGTTTTTTTTTTTTGTTTGTTTTGTTTTTTAATCTCTGATCCTCTCAAATTATAAATGCTGTCTTTTTAATAAATCTTTTTTTGCAAACGCATTGGTAACATACTGTTATGTATTTTAAACATAACTTGCAGAATATAATAGGTCACCAAGTCACAAAATGTAATTAATTTTAAGTTACAGAACAATGGATTTGTTGGATCTCTGTAGCGTTTTCCACTTATAATTCTAACAGCTCTTTTTTGCAGAATAAAAATACTATTTGCATACGATTTACAGGCATTCTCCCAAACTTCTACACAATAAATCAAATAGGGAATGATGGGGTGAATTATACAATATCAATAATGCTTCATCATTTAATGAGTCTTTTACTATATAATAATGCAATTATCCTTGATATTTATCTGTAAATTATTGATATGTGGTTTCCAGTTTATATTTTCATCAAGAATAACACCCAGGAATTTGACCTCCGTCACATGCTTAATCACAACCCCATCAAGATTAACCAACATATCTGTAGGAATCTCTCTTTTGCTAAATATGTAGTTTTTTTTTTCTTTTCAAAATTCATTGATAATTTATTCACAATCAACCATGTTTTCATGTTACTCAAATCATTTTTAACTACCTTCAACACATTTGTCCAATTTTCACCAGAATAGAAAAAAGTGGTGTCATCTGCAAAGAGAATACGCTGAAGAGGTCTAGGTATGTGAACTAGATCATTGATGTATAACATAAGTTTTGGTCCAATAACCGACCCCTGGGGTACTCCACAGTTTATATAATGCAAGTCAGATCTGACACTGTTTATCTCTACAAACTGTTTTGTTTTCTAAATAAGTGGAGACCCATTTGTGCGCAAGACCTCTAATACCATATTTACTTAACTTATCTAGCAGTATATTGTAATCAGTGGTATCAAAATCTTTTTTAAAGTCTATAAATATATTTACAAAATAACGTTTTTTTGTCTAAACGGCAGATATTTCTTCAAGCGTATCCATCAAGGCCATTGAAGTGGAATGATTATTACGAAACCCATACTGATTACAAAAAATGTTTATTTACCTGATGTGGCTAAAGCGTGTGCCATTTACACATTTCTTTAATTATTCTGTGATTGATAACATTCAGACTTATTGGTATGAGTGTACTTTATTTAGGTTTTCTTGAAATAGGCTTCCATTTTCTCATCTCTTTTTAATGATTTAAACAGTAATTACTTTTCCACTGTTACTTGTTGCCATAAAGTTACTAGAATTATGTATTTTGCTGATTTGTTTTGTAAATACATAAATCACCTTAAACATAAAGGTACATGGTTTTATTTTGTTTATCATATGAAATTACAGGCTTCCCTTAGCTTCCAGGCCTAAAAAGACTACCTTGAACCGAGCGAGTTAAGGCTAATTTTTAGCGGGGGATTTGTTTTTCTTACAATGTTAAGTCTGGTCCTCTGAACGGATTCTTCTTGTCAAAACGTTTTGTCTTTTATCCAAAAGACTTCAGTCAGAGGAGCTGCAATAAATCCTATGTTATAAATAACACCTTATAGTGGATCAACCAGTTAGCTGGTGACAGCCAAAAATAGCTGTTAAAAACTGGCAACAACTGCATGGTAAGACTCCATGTTCAACTGTCCCCCTCTTACAATGTCATTGGCAATATCACTCAGCCGTCTGAATAGCAAGTGGCCATCAGGACACTAACGAACAATCGTTAGGCTGTTGATCCTCCATCATATGAACAGCTATTTCTGGATGTTAACAACAAACTGGTTAATCCACTATGACAAGGTGTTTATAAGACTGAGTTTGTTGCAGCTCTTCCGACTGATGAAGTCTTTTGGAGAAAAGACGAAATGTTTCAAGTTTTAATTTTTAACTTATTTTTTTTAATCCGTCCAGAGGGCCTAAGTCAACGTTATATTTTTCTACCTGGATTACTGAGCATGCATAAGGATATTTTTTGCCTTCGTTTTCAAAATTTTCAGCGAACAGAGGAAAAACAGATAAAGAAATTTATAAATAACTGATCTTCACACTAACAATTATACAAAACGCACGTTTTTGCTGCCTGACCATTAATTCAGACTGCAATATTTTCCAGTTTGAACGTCTGACAAGTCAAATGATTGTCCAAAAATTCAATGCGAATCTCAGCCGAGGCTCAACGGTCAGCATCACTCACCTGAATTGCTAATTACAGGTGACCCCCGGTATCCGGCGTTCCCGGTAACCGGCGTTTCACGTATCCGGCCCCCCCCGCCCGTGACGTCA
>JAVCKU010000037.1:17389211-17399618 GCA_032273985.1 Hypsolebias coamazonicus | reverse complement strand
AAGCATCCTCCCCCCCCCCCCCCCACACACACACAGTTTTCTGAGCCAAACTATTCTATGCTGAATTCATTCCTGCAACCTCAATTGCGACTGCCTTCTCTGTTCAACAAAAGGACAATCCATCCATCCATCCATTTCTTTTTAACATTGTGATCACTGTTATTTTGACAAATTAGCACCGTTTTAATGATATGTGATTAATGTGAATAAAACTAAAATTTTTCTCCATTTTTTTTTTTTTTTTTACTGTAAGCTTTTTTATTCATGATGTCTATAATGTATGCATGAGTTCACATCAGCAGTTGTGCACACTATAGAGCTGTCTGGAGATGGTACTATGCGCAAGGTATGGCAAGCCAAGTGGTACATTCATTAATAGTCACGCTTACCACTGGCTGTTAATGGGCCACTATTGATGAAGACACTTCATCCCTGCATGACATGCCGTCCACGTCTCTGCTGGGCAGGAGTGTGTGTGTGTGAGCTGGTGCACCTGCTGCAGCTGTAATATCCACCCCATAGACTGGGCAACGTCTCCTCTCTTTGTATTTTTAATAAATAATTAAAATTAAAATGTACAATGACTTTGAACTTCTAGAGGTGGTGATTTGAGTTGCCGGATCCGAGCAAACAGTTGCTGGAACGCACCCAGTCAAAATGAGAGAGTTTCTGGATCTTATTCCAGCAGAATCCAGCTTAAATTAAGCACTGAAGCCTGGTAACTGTTAAGCTCCACCTACCAAACAAATAACACCTGTCCCACTAAAGTAGGTCCCCCCTTATAAGTAATTTAAAATCTTAGCTTGCCATGTGTTGTTTGTTCTTTGTGTTTTTCAACAATTTTACCTGTTCATTGTAAATAACATTTTTGTTTTATCATTTTCTGACTACATGCACATAGTAGCCTTAATTTGATCTTATTTCAACAGAACTGAGCGCCCCACCTACCGATCTGTCCTTCATGCCCCTCCCCAAAAACTGCGGGAACTCATGAAGTGCTGAGCTAGCTGAGTGTTAAAAAAAACATACCGGTATATGCTACTGACTACTACTAAAAAGCTACTGACGTCCTGACAGTGCAGAAAAATGACCAAATAGTGACCAAAATGGCTACATCTTTGTCATTTTTTAAACAAAAATAAATAAATAAATTCTGGCAAGATAGAGCGTAGGCAACATGCATTCTTTTAATGAATGCTAGGTTTTCAGTTAATTTATATTTTAAATGCTCATTGAAAAGGTGTGTCAGCAAATACACACTATTTTGTTGTTCTTCTGATAAACAGACAAAACAAATCTAACAGTTCAATAAACGGTGATAATTAGCTTTATGCCAGAGCCAAATGTCTCTGAAATGACATCTTGTAATTACTTTTCTGTGAGTGACTGGGCATAAATCATGCATGTGTCATGACAGAATCCCCGAGTGACTGAACCAGGAGCAAAATTACAACCGTTATTATTATTATTTTACATTTTGTAATAGAAAACAGTGTCAACGCATGTGTGAAACTGTTCCATCAGAAAACTATTTAATGTGACCTGTGATGACAAAAGACAACCATGTGGCAATATCAACTTTTACAAGCACTCATATGTTGTGAACTGTCTGGCATATATTATTCAGAGCAACAATGTGTTGGTAACAAAGAACACAACACAAAAACTCATGAATGTTACTGTATTCTGCACGATATAATACCTAAATCTTATACAAAAACGTAATACTATATTTAATTTTATTAACAATAATGCAAATAATTTATTGAGCGTTTTAAGACTCCAAAGATGCCTGCACAGCAATGTTTTGTGAGTGCAACTGAGTCACAGCAGAAACCATGAATAGATCTGCAGCTTCAGTTCCTAAAAATACTTAGATTATACAAAAATCGGATTTTTCAGTTATTAAATATGATTTTTGCATCTTTAAATAAATAATATATAATAAAAACAAAACTCCAGAAAACATTATCAAAGCAAAGCAAAGTTGCTAAAGTTGAACTTTGAAGATAAATACGTTTCAGAATGACACAGTTATTAAAATACAGCGTGTTGCCAAGCAAAGCATGACATTCTAGTTACAGAACTTTCTTCAAATGTCACTTGAAGAGGAAAACTTAAAGAAAACAAACAAAAGAAAATCTGCCTCACCAGGAAAGTACCACGTTCATGAAATACTTTAGCATTAAAACATCACATAACACACTCTCCCGCTGAGGAAGATGATAAATTATTTAGCATCTGAGCACTCAGAACAGTTGAGTTATATCAACAGTTTATTTTACGTACTCCGTGTGATTTTAAGCTGTAAATTTGTCTAAAATCATCACAAGATGCTGTAATGGTTTTAAATAAAAAGTCTGTTTTTGTTTTGTTGTAATTGTAGAGAGAAGCACAGTCTATAAATGTGCATTGCAAGTTGAATTACAAATGTCTGAATTGTTTGCTCAGTACTGTAGTTTCAATGGTTAAGTTGCAAACTGAATAGTTTTGTTAACACTCAAGTTTATTCATAAAAAAGACTAAAAAGCTTTATGAATCAAGAACACAGCATGATTCAAGTTCTTCCAGAAGTTACTTGTAAGGTGGAAGGAACGAGGCAGGAAAAAATAATAAAATTAAAAATCAGGTAAACTCTTTAAATATGAAAAAAAATAATAATAATAAATTACCATGCAAATATAAGTAAAAAGTCATGATTTTAGTAGTGATTGTTTTTTTTCTATTACCCCAGAAGAGATTTCTGCAGTGACTGTAAATTCTGCTTCCTGCAGAAATCCCACAGCCTGATTCAGAGAGCGCTGCTGTGTGTTGTTTTTCTTTTGGTTTCTCCTTCCTGCAGGGAGCACCACAGTGAGTGAACTTGCATGAAAGATTTGGCAACTGCTTTTTGCCAGATGCCCTTTCTGATGCAACCTGTGCTATAACCTGCAGCCTCAGGATTACAAGATCATATCACTGACCACCGAGCCACCACAGCACAGAGTGCTGCTTCGTAAATGAATTTTACGTTTGCAAATAAATGAATTTTAGTCCTACTAGTAACTTGTAAAAATGGAAAATATTAGGGGGACTAGAAGGGATCTGTGAGGAACGCATGATTATTGAAGAGTATATATACAGTAGTTTTCCATGGTTCTATGAGTTTTGTCAGATAAATATTGTCCGATTCATTTCAGAAATGTTTCACTGACAGTAAATAACGGAATAGACATGAACAACATCAGAAGCTTTTCTTTGTAGGATTCTTAGGTTTTCAGTCACAATCACTCTCCCCACAGCTGTTAATCATTCAATCATCCACCCTTCCACACCTGCACCTCATCCTGATGACTTCTCTGCTGGGTACTTAAACCTCTGTCAGTCATTTATCAGACGCTGGAACATTATGATCCTCCGGTAACTTAACAGCCAAAACCCCTTTCTTGTATTCATACTGACCTTAAAATGTTATTGTCTTTCAAGTTCTGCTTCTCCGTGTCTCCTGAAACCTTGCTCCTTGTGACCTCGCCCTATGATCATTCTGTTCCTGCAAATGCCAAAACATCAGCCTGGACCCAAACCACGGAGCACCTTCAACTAGGCCTGTCGCGATAAGCAATAAATCAATTAATCGCATGATGAATGCAAATTATCAATCTCATTTTTATTTATCGGCTTCATAGTTTTTGTGTCTCTCTTTCTACTGAAGAAACGGCTTGACTCTGATGCTCTTCACTGACCCTCCTTTTCTCTTTAAAACCCGTTTTAACTCTACAAAATTGTGTGTTTTGATTGTCAAAGGCAGCTAAGCTACAAGCTAAGCTAACAGGCCGACCTCAGGAAAAAAACATCCATCTTGTCAAAACTCTAAAATTCACGGTTGAAACCAGTGTCCTAGAATAGTTTTTTTTTTTCTGAAAAAAAAAAAAAAAAAGCTGAGAACTTGCTTACTGATTTAAAAAATAAAAAGCTTTGTGTGACAAATGCTATGCTAAAGAGCTCAAACCACAACAAGCGTCCACCATTTTTGAGCACCAAAACACAGGAACCAGATGAGAGACAGCCCATATCACGTCAAGGGGCCTCCCTCCCATTTTTCTTAAAGAGACACACTGCTGCTCCCTCACTATCCATCCTTCAGTTCTAACAGTCTTATACTGTCATCTAGTGGTCAGAAAATGGTACCACACAAAATTAACCAGTATTTCTTATTTTATAATTTCAAACAATATTATTGTTTATCACAATATTTTCTGAGACAATTAATCGCCCAGCAAAATTTGTTATCGTGACAGGCCTACCTTCAAACTACATATCACTCTCTCAAACGTTGCTTAGCTCTTTTGGATCATTGGAATTCTAGGACCTCATTCTCCTCCTTCTCCAGCATGACCTGCTAAACAATCAGAAGTAAGAATATTAACTACAAAAAAAACTTTTCACCATCAAATACTGTTGACAACTGGCTATAATCACCTTGTTCCCCTTTCCCTTACAGCACAGATCTATTCGAGAACTTTGTAAGTAAACTCACCTTTTATTCCTGAGTCTGTGCCTTCTAAATTTGGGTCATGCAATGCAACATCATGTTATCCTTCTTTTTAACAAAATTCATATAAGAAATTACCCATCTCCCCTGTGATGGGCTTGCAACTTATCCAGTGTGTCCCCCACCTCTCGCACAGTAACTGCTGGATATGGGCACCATTGTCCCCCACGACATGAAAAGGAAAAGGTGGGTAAAAAGATAATGGATGGAATGGGCCATCTCAAAATAGGTCCCACACTTTAAAGGTGCTTAAGAAGCCAAAACCACCTTATTTTTCCTTTTACGTTCACCTTTTCTGATTTGTCTAAAATAATTTTTATGAATGTTAAAGTCTACTCAACTTTCTTCAAGTACATTCTTTAGTTTGTCACTCATGACCCATCTCCCCCAAACCATTTATCCCTATCTGTGACACTGAAACCATCTTAATCTAACATGTCTTGTTACCACGACAAGCTGTCAAACTCATCTGTCAACAGGCTGTACCCTTACATGGCTCTAAGTGACCTTAGGGTTTAAAAAGCCAATATTCTAATCAAGGTAATTTACTGTTCTCAAACGATTTTTGTGTTTAGCACTCAGGAGCCTGACCCTCGGGAAAACAATTTAGTCTGTGATTTACTTAGACCACAATCAATATTTTGGTCTAGTTGACTGTGGGAATCATTTTCAGGTAATTCCAAAGACGTCCTTGCACATTAAATGTAACATTTCTCTGAAAGCACAAATTACTTAGAATTTGTTTAAAGACAAGCAATCCCAGCCCTTTACTGAAAAGTATTCAGTCATGTGTTTCTGCATCTTGGTAAATTTAATGTTAAGTGCTTAAAAATGAAGTTCATCTGGACTTTTCATCTGGACATTCAGGCAGTATGTACTGAGTATTTTATTATATAAATAACTATATACGTATTTGTCATTTTATTAAACTTTTTTTTTTTGTAGTGTCACTACTTTCTCATTTGTTTTCCTTCAATTTACTTTTCATTAGCGCAGCATCAGGTTTGTGATTGGAATTTCATTTAACAAAATTAGACTTCTCTCTCAAGGGGAAGAAAATGTTATTAAGAGCAAAGAGTGCAAAATGTTTCTTAATGGATTGTAATAACGCTGGGAAGCCAGAAGCTTTACAATATCTATTTCTGCTTCAACCCTTTGCCCCCTGATCCATGACCAATCTGATCAGTGCAGCTTGCAGGGAAAATATTATGCAAAATGTAGTGATCTGTTTAAGTGGTTCTCATGCAGGAAATAAAGCAGCATTTTCAAAATGAGGAGAGAAGGAAACAACTTTACATCTGCGCTGTAGTGTCTACCATGAGGGGATTTAAATTGTGCAAGTTGTAAAAAAGATATTCATCTTCAAGGTCTTTTGGTTTCTTCATCAATTCAAGATTTTCTATTTTGTGAAACCTATTATTTCTAGTCAGATCCCCTTCTTAGTATACAATTCATTTCAAACAAAGCTAAAATTATTTAAACAAAAACATTTTTTTCAAAAAGCAGTAGAATGCAAGTTCTCTGAATACTGTACATGAAAAGCTGTTTTTATGGACATCCCCTTGACGGCTTTCAAGCCTACCAGCTCTAAAATTGACTTTTCCAAGTGGCTCACAGCTGTGCCTTTCAGGAAATAATCAATGGGCTGTGTCATCTACAACTGATTTAAATTTGGAGTTAACTCAGTTTAAGACGGGCACCTCACCGAAGTGATCTTAGCAAATAAAACTGGTTGTAACAGTCAATTTTACAGATATTGAGCTAAAATTTAGTTTGGTTTTGGCTCAGACCAATTACCAAATTACACTCTGAGCACCGGCTGATTCCATTAGATCTGTGTCTGAAATAGCATTAGCTGTTGGGATCAACTTTATTTCATGAACTGCTGGCCACTTGAACAATATTTTCAAAAAGTAATCAATAGATTGGTATACAACTGAATAGGTTTTGGACCTGACCCAAATTAAAATGGCTGCCACAGCCATTAAAACACAAACATGTCTCCTAACTGTGGTAAAATGTGGTTGTAACTGAGAATTTTCTTCAAGACATAGTTTGTAAAATATTCCACAGCAGTTTTTATTAAAAACTTTGACATTAATTGTTAAAACTAGCCCTGTTTGTTAGCAAAATATTCCATGAACCATTCAGCAGCTTTTGCAAAATCCCAAATCACATGAGATTGTACATAATGTTTTTGTTTTTTTAAGTTTAGTCACTCAGATGCAGCTGGACAGCTGTGGCTGAGTGGTTAGAGCCATCGTCCTCCAATTGGGAGAGTCGGGGGTTCATCCCACCAGCAGCCACATGCTGAAGTGTTACTGGGCAAGACATCAAACCCCTCGTTGCCCTTGACATGTGTCCCATTGGTGCATCATTGTGATAAAGCTCAGATTATTCTTTGTATAGATCTAGTAGAGTGCTGTGTGAATGGGTTAATGAGGGCACAGGTTGTGTAGTAAAGCGCTTTGAGTGTCTTGATATGATAGACAAGAACTATATAAGTACAGTCCATTTCCCAGTTAAATGCCACAGTCTTGTAATCCTGGGGCTTCTGGGTGAAGTCCATGCATGAGAAAGCACATCCAGTGTAAAACAAATGCCAAATGCTGTGGTGAAGCCTGCAGAAGGAAGCAGACAACCAAAACTTATTTACTTTTACCAAAACAACAACTCCATCATTTATCAACATAGATTATGGTCTAAGGCATATGTCAAACTCAAGGTCCGGGGGCCAAATTTGGCCCTTGGTGACATCTTCTCTGGCCCCCAAGATTATATTTTAAATGTAAAATACTTTTATCACTTTTATTTTATCTTTTTCAGTAATTTTTGATTATGATGTGAAAAAAGATGCAACAGAGAAAGTCAAATGAGACCAATCAAAATTTTGTTGAGGAACCTGCAACCAACAAAAGCTGTTGGGTATCTGAAATTGGCCCTTACTTTGAGAACGGGTTTAATTTTGGCCCCCTTTTGTAAATGAGTTTGACACCCCTGGTCTAAGGCTGGCATGAAAGGTGATAGTTATTCCTTCACATAATCCCAGGCCTTTAATTTCAATTCAGTTTATTTATATAGCGCCAAGTCACAACAGAAATCACCTCAGGGCACTGAACAGAAACATTCATAGTTAAAAAATAATAATTTAACATTATTTATCTGAGGAGCAGACTGCTTTGAGTTAAACTCCATCACAGAACTCTCATCTTGAGCAACCATGAAGGCGACAGTGGAAAGGAAAAACTCTCATGAGAAACAAACCTTAAGCAGAACCAGGCTCAAGACAAGCGACCATCTGGGTTTAGTAGGAACAGATACACAATGGAAGGTCAAGAATCACTTAAGATAGAAATAGTATCAAATTAAAACTTCAATTTTAGCAATTCATTAAGGAAACAAGGTCAATTTGTCCTCTAGTAGTCTAAGCTTAAGACAACATGACAAGCCAACCTTAATTATAGGATTTATCAAAAAGGAAAGTCAAAAGCCCAGTCTTAAAACTGGACAATGTGTCAGCCTCATGGACAGAAACTGGAAGTTGTTTCCGCAAGAGAGGAGCCTGATAACTGGAAAATCTTCCTCCCATTCTGCTCTTGGAAACTCTAGGGACTGGGAGCCAATGGAGAGGAGCTAAAACTGGAGAGAGATGATCTCTCCTACTAACTGCAGTTAAAACTCTGGCAGCAGCATTTTAGATTAACTGAAGACTTTTTAAAGATGGATTTGTGCATCCATATAATAAATCCAGTCTAGATGTGACAGATACCTCTGGTCATTAGACTGAAGGCTTGTTCCCACAAAAATGGGCTTTTTAAACCTTTACAAAAAAAAAAAAACGATCAAAGTCTATTGCTCTCAAAATATCTAAGATACTTGGCACATATCTACAAATTATATTGGCACATATATACAAATTATATTAGCAAAACGCTTGTTTTTTTAATATAAAACCCAGAATGCTCAGATTTCTCTTCCTAAAATACTAATTCAATCTTAAATTACCTTTACAAAGCCAAAACTTCCTCATGAAGCAGAAAACCAAAATGCAAATGCTCTTTTACCACACTGCTGTATTTGTAATTGTTTGTTGCCAGACAGTAGGTGCCGACACGCTCCGTCAGTGTAATCAGAGATTTTTTTTTTATGCTCTCACCATACTCTCCCCAGTGAGACAGGTGCAAATTGGAAAAATGTGCGATTGAAGTCAAGCAAGACAAAATAAGCTGGAGGTGAACGCTAAGAGATTAATGAAGCAAGGCAGAAATAACAAGAAAGGGTTCATTCAGAGAATGAGGATCAGGATGAAGAAGATCTGGACACAATGTGAGGTAAGGAGTGAGGATGATGATGATGCTAATTTATCACTGTAGCTTTACCCAGAGTGTTCCAGAGTGCCATGAGGGATTACTGAAAGTGTCTGTAGACCAGAACTCTGTATCACCTCCGACAATTTGAGCCATGAACGATGGCTGTTGTTTGGCAGTAATGGCTGATGTGCAGACCTCTGGGATGGCAGTGGATATGTCCAACCTGACACTAATTCTTCAGATTTCACAAGTCCAACAATCCAGCAGTGGAAAAATTAAAGGTTGTCCATGAGTAGAGCTGGCTCTTTTCTTTACCGTTGCGGACTCAAAACTGCACAACTCTCAGTTTTTAAGAGATGATTGAAGTAGAAAAAATGCCAGAATAAAGTTTCTGCAGAATTTTATTTTTGGCATTTAGCAAGAGGATAAATTAGTAACAGGAGTTTTCCACTACCATCACATATTAATCTTTGTAAGCACCTCGATGGGAAAGCCAAGTTCAACTAAACGTGGGAAAAAAGAAAAAAAAAAAAAAAACACTGGTTTTATCAACTGCTGGTTTGTGGGTCTTATATTTAAAACATTTTTTTAACCAAGTTAGGCTATCAAGCGATCTGAGTACACGTTTGTACATTGGGTTTATTGTGCATACATGTTTTTTTTTTTATTGTTTTTGGTTCGTGCTCCTTTACCAAATCCATGCAGTGAACATTCAAACTGTTCACAATGGTGGCATTGCTGATCTTCAAGAGTCAGTGATCCATTTGTCTTACACACCACATGTGGGTCTCAGTTATATCCAACAATAAAATATAAAAGAAAAACAGTAATAAGATCTAAGATATGAACCAAGAAAAACATCAGCTAAATACACTAATCACTAATAGCATAAAAAAACAATACACTGAACAGCAGCACGAACATGAGTCTGTGTGAGCAGATGAGTACAAATGAACACAGCAACATGAAACAGATCAGCAGTAACATGATGTGATTTTTTTTTTCACAGTGATTATCCTGACAGCTTCAGGGTAGAAGCTGTTCCTCAGTCTAGTGCAGGGATCTGCAGCCTGCGGCTCTGGAGCCACATGCGGCTCTTTAGTTCCTCTGCAGCGGCTCTTTCAAGCTTTAACCAAAACTAACATAAAACTGAATTTTATTGGTTGTTAAACAAGCAACAACAAAAAAGGACTAGTTTTAGCTGTTTTCATTTCTTTTGCAAATACTCACTTTAACTTTTTGCTTTATTTCTATACTTAATTATATTTTCTACAATTTAACAAAATTACATTGGTCTGCAGCTTTTTTTCCCCTTAAAAAAAAAGAGCAATTTTCCCACTCTTTACAAGAATCCTGTCTTTTTATTTGTTTTAAATTGTAAAAATATGGTTAAACATCATTGGATATTTTTGTAATGTCACCACTCACCAGTACTGGCCACAAAAGTCTCCTCCAACAAACCTAAAGTGGCCCATGGGCCACCAGTTGATAATCGCAGTTGTAGTGGCTCTGGACACATTTAATTTAGTGCACAAAGGTGTAAAAATGTCTCTTTTGATCATAAAG
>JAVCKU010000037.1:17128244-17139700 GCA_032273985.1 Hypsolebias coamazonicus | reverse complement strand
CGTACACGTTGCACCAGTCTCATCAGTCCCAGTATGTCTAATAAAGTGGAAAAATCCATAAATACGTCGCTTCGCCGTATACATCGCATCTATTATGCGTCCCTGCTGATGCGTCGCGTTTGTTACGTGTCACCGCTGACAACCCGAAAACGTGGGCCGGTGTTGTGCCAAAAATCTATTGGCTGTCAAATGGCGACCAGGGGATCGTGCACGGGTGAACTTTAACAAGATTTTAACAAAATTAACCCTTAAAAACAATTATACGTGTGCTCGACTTCATAGTGAATATGTGTCTCAGTCAAACTTTTGCTTAATAAATGCACTTTGATGATTAAATCAGCTGCATTTCAAAAGCCCATACGCAGAATCGTGAACATGCAGAGGGCAACTCGCTGTACATTACTTCGAAATTTAACAAGATAAACACCTAAAACTATTTGTTACCTCGACATTATAGTAAAGGTGTGTCTCAGTTGAACTTTTACTTAATAAACACACATAAATGGTCAAATTAGTTGCATGTTGCCAGGACGTTGCAGCAAAATGAAGCTGATTTGATGGTTGCTCCAGGTGAGCTGGACGAAGGTTGGAGGCTATGGCAAGCCGATTGTGACACTTTTGACCTATTACATGAGATAACAGCATGCCATACTACTCGAGTGCCATCTAGTGGCTGAAAATGGTAGTGTTAAATATTTTCAATGTCAGAATGAATGAAAACTCATCTCAGCCAAAAATTTGTTATAAATATGTGAAAAAAATCCATAAATACGTCACTTTGTGTATAAATTTCAGGGCATGTAAATTATGCAAAAAACACAACTTATACAGCAAAAAATACACTCTATAAATAAATATACATATCAAAAATATACAAACATAAATATTAAGTTTCAAGAAAATAAATCTGAAACACATTTGATTTTTCCAAGACCTAATATTTAAGTTAGTCTGACAAAAAGCCTGACAAATATATGTGAGCTTTAGGCAGATAAAAAAAAAGGCAGCAGCTTAGGTTTTATTTACATCAGAGTGGTAATTTTTTATAATTGAACCAAACTAAAGAAGCAACATGATGACAACCAGAAGCAACCACCCATTATATCAAGAAGAGGGATGTTGTGCTAGTCTTCTTCCCTTAATAATCCTGCATCCTTTTCTAATTATAATCCCGATGTTCTCAGGGCTGACGTAGACCAGGCTCACCTGACTCTGTTTGAGCATGGAGACCTGTTTCTGCAGTGAGATGTTCTCCTCCTCCAGCTCCGTGTAGTCCTGCAGTAGTCGACTCTCCCGGAACTTGTACTCCTTGATGTCATCCCGCAGCTGATTTCTCTGGAGCTCCACCATTTGGCTGTTCTGAAAGAACCAAATACAGAAAGCAAAGAAAGAAAAAAGATGTCAACGATCAATAGCCAAAGTTTTTTTGTTTTTTTTCTGATTGACTTTGTGAGAGATGATTTTTGCTTTTAGTGGAACAGTTTAGGGCTTTTCAACACTAAGTGTTGCTGAATAATAAAGAGCTCCCAGTTGGCTGAACCAAACGTGTGCATGCATGTGTCTGTGGGTCTGCTGGGAGGGAAGGTTGCCAGGTGTCTTTCCAGGCTGTTGGCCACAAGTGCGTTCACTTGCCAGTTCTAATGACACCCAATAGATTGACGCCTTCTCATCTCCTTCTTACAGACATTCTGTTAAAAAAACAGAAGCTCTGTAATGGTCTAGTTACCAAAAGGAGGGTCTAATTAAGATTCATTTTCTGTACGCATGAGCCAATGAACACAAGTGAAGTAACTGAGGAAAGAAGTGGTCCAAAACAGACTGAAATATGCAACGACTGTATATGTAAAGGAATACACTCATACATGCAAGGTAAAAAAAAAAGGCATGAATGTTAACTTTCTGCTCTTATTACAGAATAAAGCTCTGCTACTATAATACTGTAAGAGCAATCTGATCTCAAGCTGCTTAGGTAAGACCTCATTAACTATGTAAGACAAGAGAGCTCAGAGACCTGCCCTTATGCCATCAGGACTCTACAAGACTAGTGAGCCACCTGTGATCTTACCTGTTCACCCTAAATGGTTAATTACGGTACTTCTCATCTGATGCTGGATGCTCTTTGAGAAAGAGAGGAATGGAAGCATCTTTAACTGTCAAACAAGTGAATGCTCCATACTTACATGCTTTTAGAGATGAATAAATAAACTTCACACTAAGGTGTGAATGTAAATCTGGTGACGACACGTCAAGGGTGTCTCAGAGAAATCACCTGCTGATCTATGTGTTAAATGGTGCAGAATAGTTGGACCTACACCTGGACCTGCCATTCTGTGTTTGTTTGTCTCTCCTTCCTGTTCCTCTCTAAACCAGATGGTCAAAGTAGATGGCTGCTTGTCCTGAGCCTGGTTCTGCTGGAGGCTTCTTCCTGTTAAAAGGGAGTTTTTTCCTTTTCACTGTTGCCAATGTGCTTGCTCAGGATGGGAGACTGAGACAAAGTGAAGACTATGGGTTTGCATGTGCATGTGCATGTGTGATGGGGCTTTCTTTTTGAAACGTTGGCACAGACGACTTAAAAACCAGACACAATAAACTTCCTGAGCTCTTAGCCTTTTGGCTACTTCCTCTCACAATTACCAGGTGGTCACAATAAAAACCCTGACCTGGGATCATATTTTCAGCCTTTTTGCAAACTTTACTGTCTCACCAGTGCCTTGAGATTTAACAGACATCAGACAAAATATGAACTGAATCAATCAAAGTAGTTTAAGAACTAGAGGATGAGCAGTTTGATAAATGTGGTGGTCACAGTTTTTTATGTTTGCTAAGGTTAGGCAAGATTAGATTTGGTAGTTCGGTTGATTTGTCTCCAAAAGTTAATCAGATGTTGATGTATAGCCAAATATTAAGTTCTTAGTTTTATTAAAAATCATTAAGGGACTCATAAGACATTTTGGTATCAGATAAAACAGGGTCGGCTCCAACAGTTAATGCCAACGTTTTAAGCAAAGTTTCTGCCCAATGTGTAAAGCTACAATATGTTTGAGATAACTCGTGGCTACTACCACATCAAATAGTGAAGTAGTAGTAGTTCAATATCTATATAATCGACTGATTTTGTTTAGTAAGGCTGCTCAGCTGTGGCATCTTGAATAGGGTTGACTCCATACGTTAATTTGTTGGTAGAGAAACAGTATGTCCTGTTTTTTAAGCAATAAACACATCCCATCATAAAATAGTTAAACTCAGGAGACTTTCTTGCATAAATGTTACTTAGAGTTGTAAATTCTGAGAAAGAAAATTCAGAGATATGTCATTAACCTCTCACTGGAGTCCTCCGTGTTAATACACTCTTTAAATGAACCATCATGTGCAGAGCAGAGTAGAAGCAGTCATTTGAATATGCATTAATATTCATCGGTGATGGGCAGGTCTGATGAGGGTCTGCTCGTGTAAAAGCCCACATGTTGGGGCAAAAATACATAATACAGGAGTCGGGACCTGAGCAGCTGGCTGCTCGAGTCTCTTCCTGGTCAGGGTTATGTGCCTCAGCTGGAAGGTCAGTGCTGTTCAGTTCAGATGAATAGAGACTTCCCCTGAACCTGATTAAGGCACTGCACAATCTGATTAAAATGCACACGCTAGTCACGACCTTTCACCCTGCTTCCTCATGCTCTGCTACTATGAGCCCCTGAGAGACTGAACCGGAGACCATGTGTGTCCCAAGTGCTATCAACAATTATTAGTGTGATATACGTACAGCTCTCTGGGGAATATTTCTGATAAATCACCAACATGAGAGTGCCTATAAAAACTGGGGTCTGATATTCTGAGGGCAATCTGGTGCCACCCATAAAGTCCTAACCACAGACTTCAGTGACGTCAGTGGGTGGGTCCTTTGTCTTTCCAGGTGACATTTGGGCAGCTGCCTTAACAATCCCATAAATTATAGAGAAAAAGTACCAGATAGGCCTGTTGCGATAAACAATAAATCAAGCAACTGCATACTGAATGAAAATTATCAACCTCATTTTCATTTATTAGCTTTATTGGTTTTTTGTGTCTCTCTCTTTCTACTGGCTCAACTCCAGCGCTCGTCACTGACCCCTCCCTTTCTCTTTTCTCTTTAAAATTAGTTTTAACCATCCAAAATCGCATTTTTGGATTGTTAAAAGCAGCTAAGCTGAGAAGCTAAGCTATGAGCTAAGCTAACAGGTCGACCTCGGGAATAAACTTCCGTCTTGTTGAGCTTCAAAATTCATGGTTTAAACCCGTGCCTTCGTGTAAAAAGTTGTTTTTCTCTACAAAAAGATGCTGAGAACTTGTTTACTGATTTGTTTAATAAAAGCTTTGTGTGAAAAATGCTATGCTAAAGAGCTCAAATCACTGAGAGTGAGCCATGTCACCATGTCAGACCATGTCACGTCAAGGGGCCTCCCTCCCATTTTTCTTAAAGAGACATGCTGCTCAACTATCCATCCTTTGGTTCAAACAGTCTTATACTGCTGTCAGGTGGCCAAAAAGGGTATTACATAACAAACAAATCAACATTTCTTCCAAAATTTGACAATTAATTAGTGTTAAATTTCAAACAATATTATCGTTTATTGCAATAATTTCTGAGACAATTAATCGCCCAGCAAAATTAGCTATGACAGTCCCAGTTATAGCCTGAATCTGAAATCAGAATCACAAAAGACATGTGGATAGCCAAATGCAGCATATGGTTTCATGTTATTTATGGTGCAGTATCCACTCCTCGCTCTCATATCCTTCACATCTTTCCTCTCCTTTCCTCTTTGCTTGTTCTTGCGTTTTTCTTCTCAAGATTAGGTTCTTCTACAAAAACATCACCACAAAACAAAACTAGACAACCAGTGGAATATTACAAGCCAATTTTAGAAGAAAATATTTGAAAGTGAGCTTCATTTTCAGTTTTTTTTCAAAGAGTTGCAATACATTAGAAAATGAAATCCCAAATTACAGAGAAAAAATAATCACACAGTAAGAAATGACACTCCAAATTTACTTTTTTTGTGTGTTCGTTAACTCTTGTATTCCCTGTTTCACCTGCTTTAGGTCTTAAATCTTTTGGTTAGGTTTAGGCAATATAATTTACAAGGTCTTGCTGGTAAAACTGAGCAAATCATAACAGTAATGTTTTTTTCAATCAATTATTCATCAGGTTAAGTAATAACACAATTTTTTATGACTCAAAGCGTTAAAAATATAGCTTTTATATCAATAAGAGACATTAACAAATTCTGACAAAAAGCATTAAATAACATGGTCATGTATGTGTACAACTTGTTTAAAGGATTAGTTTAAACTAGCAAAAAGAAAAGTTCATAATTATAGGAAATTACCTTGTTAATCCTTATCCCCTTTTCTGTCACTGAGAGTTCTAGTCAATATATTTACTCTAAATACATAATTATCAAAACCCCTGTCAGCTTAGCATCTAGACTGGGAATAAAGTACAAATGCTCAGAATCAGGAGATATAATGATATGTTTCCAGGAACTAATTACAAAGTGTTTAATAAATCTTTATCATATGTATTTTTTTATTTGTTCACTTGTTTTTGAGGGAAATTATCTAAAATTCCAATGTGGCAGCCATGATAAGAGGTGGTCAATTTCCTCAAAACAACAAAGAAAGTAATGCTAATTATTTCTTAATTGGTTTCTTTAGCACATCGGTGCCCAATCCTGGTCCTCGAGGCCCACTATCCTGCATGTTTTAGTAGTGTTTATTTAATTAATGTAAAACAGCAATACAAGCATACACGCATTTGAGCTTTTTTCATTACTTTCTTTCTTTCTTTTTTTTTTTGTATTGTAATTATTTCTGAACTTCTCTGAATATTCTCCTTCTATCTTTCCTAAAACACATGACATTTTTAGATGCTCAAAATAAATCAACAAATCAATAAAATAATAGGAAGTAACTCTTTTTTTTAACTTTTCAACCGAGACTCTTTTTGGTAGCAGTGATGGAGTCCAGCACACATTTATTGATGAGAATGCAATAATTGGTGATTTAAATGTGCAGTTAATCAGATTATGTTACACTCAGAAACATCCAGGCTATTTCCACCTTGCATTCTGTATTACTGCCAAGCTAATGCCAAGCTATATTGCTTTAGCTTCCAGTTTAGTATATAGTAAGAAAGTATCAGTTCCGATGCTGAGCTTTGTCCAAAAGGCAATTTAACTGTAAGTGTTGGACCTGAAATTATTGCTTAATAAAATAACTACATGGGCAAAGTTTTTGCAGTTTGAATTAGCATAATTATTCTCTGTTTTTCCAGAGCCAGTGTACCATGTCTAAGTTCATCATTAGGTTTTACTCAGATGTGATAGTATTACTTGCTACAGATTTTAAGAAACATGTTTTGTCACTTGTAAGTTAACGTGAGATCTCCAACTTTATGCTCAGTGCTGCAGACCTCTTCAGGTGGAACATCTGATGACCTGCATGGCATGCTTTACTTCAGTTATTCACGCCAAGATCTACATTTCCCCTCTGCTTATTGCATCCACCAGTCTGTTTTCATGATCTCATTACTTTTGCCCTCTCGCCATCTGTGGCCTTTCATTTTCTTTAGAATTCAATTACCTTGGATAACCAAATTCACCAGCATACATTCCCACCAAAATCAATCCAAACACAGCGAGGAGTGGCCAATCTACTGCCTGGAAAAATGAAGTAAAGAAGATGCCAGTTGTCACGTTGCAGTCTGATATTGTAATGCGATATTGGTATGTGCTACATTATTATTAAGGCTTTGGACTCATCTGGACATCGTGCCAACATTTGTCAGCTAACAGATTTAAAGGCTTTGGCAAGATGATTGATCAGATTAGACTTTATATCTAATCATAGGTGATAATGTGTGTTTTAAATGCTTTAATCTGTGCTTTGCATGTGTATAGTCCCTATCCAAGGCAGTAACTGTAATTTCACGATTTGTCTTATTTAGTCATCTTGTCCCAGTTTTCCTCTTGAACGGAATAGCCTGCTGTGCAGCTGTGAGCATGCCCAGGGCCGGATCTGAGCACAATGCTGCAGTAATAGAGGATAAACCAGTTCTTAAAAGGTCCATATAGGGGGAGCAGGGATGTATCCAATGCCAAAGGATTTAAAGAGAGACGTGAAATCCCCTTTGTTTCGCTGTGGGCATCAAGCTGAGTGAGTGAGCCTTGTGTGGGCTCTTGGTAATGGTCTGGGGCGTCTTTGGTGCCAGCATTTTCCAGCAGGTAATTGGGGCTCTCTCAGCCAATGTGTGTGTGTAATCTCCATGAATTCAGAGGGGGGACACTACTTCTTTTACAAAGAATATGGGACACGTGGCAATTCTATTTAAGTAAGCAATGAGGTAGAAAGCTGAAGTTATATCTCGTCTTGACACTCAGCGCCTGAAGTGTGATTCCTCTTACCACTTTCATTTTCTTCAGTTTAAATGTTTGGGTTTGGATCCTGTGTGGATTTTGACTGATCCCTTGCTTGTAATTAAAAGAAATAGAATTTATTACATTAAAAAACAAAAAATATAGATGTGTTATATCAATAACATCTTGCAATTATTTTTTATAGTTAAAAGCTGGTTTATTCAACTTGATGTTCCACTTTTGCTTGAATTAATTATAGTTCAATGTAACAGTGCTGAACAAATGGAAACAACAACGCACAATTTGTGAGTATGATTCAGTAGAAGAACAATAAATGACCAAAAAAATAAAAAAATAAAAGAGCAAACATGCAGAAAAATACTTAAAATATTCATAAACATGGAAAACTATTGCTATGGAGTCCTTAAAAATAACAAGAAAGTCTGGCCCCTGGAAGTAAATCAATTAATGAGGAGTAACTGAGGGTAATTGCATATTTCTGTACCTTTGCATATCTGAAAATACTTTATCAGGATTGATACCAGAGTGAATATTTCATTCAAAGAAGTTTGGTTTAGCCTGGAATTGTATGAAAGCAATGGAGAACTCATAACAGAAAAGCACCCTGTTGTCATCGCTCACATTGGAGAGCACTCAACATTAATTGATTTGTAGTTGTGGGATGGTTCTCTTGAGAGTTTTCAAATCAGCAGGTATAGTTTGAAAGAACAGAGGAATGTAAGTAATTATTTAACTAAGTTGGTAATAACATTAGTATGGCCCTTGTGAAGTAGACATTTATTTAGGATTGTCATATTTTCTGCTACATTTTCTGACATATTGCATCATTCTATAATAGTTGAATGGTGAAAAGAGTCACCTATTGTGAAAGTGCCTTTATATTTTATTTCCCCACATGGATTACATGAAAAATCACATGAGTAAACCTTTTTCTTTCAAGCTCATGGTTTTGACCACAAGGGATGGACCCACCTACTTCATGATATTGTCCGTTCAATCGAATACCTACAATTTATTTATTTTTTTCTTCCTTTTTTTGGGGAGGCACTTTAGTTTAAAAAATAAATGTAAAAATAATAACGCTTCTAGGCTACTAATTAAATGCAATAACTTTACTAAATAATTCAAATAACACTTAGCTGTGCTCGAGATGGATTTGGAGGTTCTTTGAACATTACAGATCCAATATACACTGTACATGGTTTCACTTTAATATTTTAAAGTTACACCATGCATATTGGTTTAACTCTGTGTCAGAATCATTTCAGTTGTCTCAGCAGGATTTGTTTGCATCCTGAATACAGTTTGTTGTTTAAGTAATTCAACAGTGAACCAGTTTGGTGTTAGAAACAACCCTAGACAAAATGTAAATAAGCTTTTGTTTTTTCAGTATTCATTTTAAAAGAACTTGAAATTTTATGTCTGTTTCACTTTCAATCTTAATCGGTCTGAGGAGTCTCAACAAACTCAGTCTAAAAAATAGCACCTTCACACAGTAGGTCAACCAGTTTGATGGTGCTCAAGTTGTTTCTGCAGTCCACCCTCTCACCCATCGACTCATTTGAGGGAATCATGGCCAACGTGGTTACAAAAATTTATATCACACACACACACATAGATTTTTTTAATGCAAAATGTTGGACTTAAACGTTTGGTAAGGGGTTGGTTGCATATGATTAACAACCCACTAACCAAGAGGATGGCAAGCTGTTTTTGAATTTTTGCTCGAAATCCCCAACCACCATAAAAATTGTTTTTAAATTTCTGTAATGGAGGGGTTGAAACTTTTTTAAACAGACTATGCTAATGTAAAGAAAATGTAAAAAACTACTTTATAGATTCATAAAAATCGCATGTCAATTTTTTCTGTACATTTAAACAAGCCAGTTATATTAATAAATGAATGATGTAACATGAACAAACTGAAAAAGTTATGAAAAATAATCTATTTGAGCCTGAAAAAAACAACACATGGTGTTTTGAACCATGTTGGCACGACTGTCTCAGAGGAGTTGACGGGGCAGAGGGCAGGCCCTGGAGGCCATCTTATCACGAGCAAACTTTTTCCCCACTATGGGAGTGTGCTGTTTGTGGGATTCAGTTTGTTGGTGGCTCCTCAGATTGAAGAAGTCCTTTGGATGAAGGACGAAGCATTGTTGGATTTTTAACTGGATTATTGTGCAAGAACTTTGATGCTAACACCTTTCAGCAAACTATAATAATGTACAGACATAATGAAGCTTGGACATCAACTCATTTGCGTGTTTGAAGTCTTCGCATTTTAAAAACGTTTTTCCATTTGATTTGTTTGGCACGTGCGGTCATAGAGAACGTGCAGCACATTTTTATCTTACCAGTATGGGATTGTTCTCCCTCTGAAGCGGGGATATCTTAAGTCTGTAAAGTTAATTACTATCAGTTCCATCGAGATGCTCTACCAGGCAGGGCACCTTTCATATGTAGATATGATTAAATTATACTATGGTGAACTCATTAAATTGGATTTGCATTATCGAAGGGTTTCTTTCTCCATCCTGATTAACTCTTTCTAGGCAGGCAGCACAGTCACAGCATTCTGTTGACCCGACACTTCCTGACTGGCTTTCTACTGGCGCAGCACTGTACGCTCGCAGTCACGCCTGCTCTTCAAAGCTGGGGGTAATCACACTATGCTGGTTTTAAATTTATGGCTCACTTTGCTATATTAAACACACTCATGGTTTTGTAATAGGTCTATCTGGTAAATCAAGTGAGTTAGAAAGCAGATCAAAGGCCTCTGGTAGATACAAACTGTATATTTAGATCGTGTCAACTGTATAAAGTCAAAACACTTTTTTTTTGTGTGTGTGTGTGGTGATTCACTCAATATGATGGCTGGGATCCACTGATTTTGGGTTAAGCTTTAAGGTTTTAACTACAGGTAACCAAGTACTTTTTCTGTTGATTATTACTTAAGCCAATGAGTTGAGCACATTGTATTCTAAATTTTTCTAAATGAAATTGGGAGTATTTTTAATTATTGTTCATTTAATTTGGGGAAAAATAATGGAGGCGATCATAAATCTAAATAATTTGCTGCACCATCACATCAAACTATTAAAAATAAACACTTTATCTTAAACAATAAAACAGAAACTTTCACAGGATAAAATTTCTCCATATTATTTGCATGCAGGTTTTCTTTCAAACTAATTTTAGTCCATTTTTACAGCAATATGAAATTACTCTGGGAAATAATAGGGGCAGAAATACAAAGAAGGATTGTTGGCTTATCTAGCTCTGCAGGTAGGGTATTACAGCCTTCTCGACGGGAATCACACCTGTGTTGTGAAGTTTAAGCCACTGCTGTGCATGAAGCATTCTGCCTATAATCCCTGCACACTTTCCCATAGATGGGAGCTGGGACAAAATGCCGGGCGCGCAGTCTGTTGGCAGCATTCTACAGACAAGCAGCCACTGAGATTGAGGCACAAGTGTCTGTTGTGCTCTGTGGTGTTGGCTCAGTGTTAACATGTACAGGTGCAACTAAAAACATTTAAAAAATGTGAAAAAGTTCTACAGTTTTTGTAAATCATTTCAGAAAGTGAAACTCGTATAATGTATAGATTCATTACACATAGAGTGGAATACTGCAAGTCGGCATTTCTTGTAATTTTGATGATTATTCAATTCAATTCAAAAATACTTTACTGATCCCAAAGGAAAATTAAATGTTGCTGTAGCTCATCATCCTCGCTTCATTAAGAGCTGTTATAGATACTGATGGCTGTAGGCAGGAAGGATCTCTTGTAAAGGTCCATCCCACAGCGGGTTCGAAGCAACTGGTCGCATATGCCGTCCAATCTGTCCACCCAGACTCGGCTGGTCTCTTGGTTCCTCCGGGCTGCAGGACTGCCCGAATGCTGGGCAGAACTCCTCCCAGAGTGATGGCCACTCCTCCCGGCTGCCTGCTGAGCTGCTCATCACTACGGACAGCCAGCTGCAGGTGTTGGGGGATGATCCCGTCCTTCTGTTGTCACGAGCTGCCATTTCCTGCCATTTCCA
>JAVCKU010000037.1:17108962-17123375 GCA_032273985.1 Hypsolebias coamazonicus | reverse complement strand
AATTACCAAAATGCCGTTAAACAGATAGTAGACTAATGCTCAAAGCTGCTCAGTGACCCGTGGAAAGAAATGATGTGTCAAAACAGCCATCTGGTCTTCCTCTGGTTCTATTAATGCATTTCCTGACTAAGCAAAGAAGGAGATAAGGCTAGCAACATGACATGCGCTTTACGTTCTATGACTTTTATTGTATGGGTTTTTCATACACACATCGCAAAACGTCTGTTCCAACTTTTATTTAGCAAAGATTTACTTATGGGCCTGTCACTGGAGATTGATGTCAGCACGGAAGCAGAGTGGGGCGAGTGGGATTGTTACAAGAAACCAAAAACAGAGCTGTGTTTTTGGCACGGCGTAATTATATTTCAATCATGCAAATGAGTTTGGTTTCAACAGTTAAAGGCCTGTTGGAGTGTGTAATTGAAAATGCAAAAGATTGTCTCGCATCAAAATGTCGAGGAATGCGCCGGCTGGATGCTAATCAGAACGGGGGGGACCCTCGCGTGCCGCGCGCACGCTGAATCACTGCCTCGATCTCCCTAGAATTGAATCGTTTTATCTTAATTAACTGTGCAGAATCTGTCCAGGTTTGTAAGGGTGCCAATTTCTTTCACCCTTCCTTCTCACTCTTTCCCCCCTTGTGTGTAAAAAGTAAATGAAAAATTTTTTCCTTCCACTTTAATAAATATTTCTGGTGCCGGCTGTGATATTGGCTGGAAAAAAATGATGGAAAGATGGGATGCTGTCAGTTTTTTATTTTTTTATTTATTTATGGTAGCAGCAGACTGTATCTTAAACAGATTGTGTGCTTGCTGTTTTCAGTGGAGCTGCAGTCACCTTTGCTCACTTTGTGCCTTTCTGTTCACGTTTGTGAACCAATTATATATCCCCCCCCCTCAGAAATTCCTTGTGCAGGTGATAAATATTTCTGATTCGAATTCACATCACACCAGTGGGGGATTCTTTGAAACACAAAGGCATCATTTGTGCATTTCCCAACAGCAAAATCTGTCTCTTTTCATTTTGTTTTAATGGCACAAATCATATTGTTACCATGATTGTGTTGATTCATCAGTGTGATTTAATAACTGCAGTGGGATTATTATTATTTTTTTGTCAGTGTGCTTAGTTGCAGGCTCTTTCCTACTGTGGACTTCAGCTCCTTTTCAAACAGGTGAACAAAAAAAAAACAATAAAAATCAGATTTTTAGACTGTAAAACCTATAGATGCAAAAAGACTCTTCCTTCTGTGGATTATTAATGAAATCATGTTACCCTTCTGATTCCCAACACTCCTGGAACATGTGGTTCCACTGTTAACTAATTACTAAAAGAGCAACGTTTATGCTCAATAATCAAGGTAGAAAATCCAACAAAGTTCAGTCAGATCATCTGGATGGTTATTTGTTTATTGTTGAGATGTTTCATCCTTCATCCAAAGGACTTCGTCAGTTCGAGGAGCCACAACAAATTGAGTCCCACGAGCAGCACAACCACATAGTGGACCAACCAATTTGCTGCTGGTTTCTGGAGCCCACCCTCTCCCCTGTCGACTCCTCGGAGGCAGACAACATCAAAGTTCATGCTCAGTAATCGAGGTAGAAAATCTGTCAAAGTTCAGTCAGGTCATCTTGAAAGTTTCTTTTTTCGTTGTTGTCGAGATGTTTAATCCGTCATCCAATGGCTGAAGTCCTTTGGATGAAGGATGAAATGTCTCATCAAAAATAGAAACTCCAGATGACCTGACTGAATTTTGTTGAATTACTAAAAGCATACCATTGCTTGAAGAGAGGGCACACGCCCACCTTTGATGTCAGTGTTTCAGACTAAGCTCATGTTTTGTTGAGAAATGTCAAACATTTGTGTCACACCTTAAAAATAGCAATATGCACAATATTTTTATATGACCTTGATTGATGTGTTAACACTTGAACAATGTGTTGTGAAGAACCCTCAGCTACTACCACTCCAAATTTTAGCTGAATATCTGTAAAATTCACTGAAGTACAAGTCATTTTTGTGAAGAATAAGGTCAGTTAACTGTGGACGCCACATTGAACTGTCTCCAAAAGTTAATCAATTGTAGATGTACATCTATTATATACCTTTTGAGAATTTCAAGGGAATCCATCCAATACTTAATGGAATATTTTGCTAATAGACAAATGTAAATAATGCTAACATTTATAGCCAGTGTTTTAGGCAAGTGTTGCAGAATGAAAAAAAAAATCATTATCTCTTTGGTACAATGTTCATCTACTAGTATACTAAATTTTAGCTCAGCATATCTAAAGTTGAATGAGTTATAACCATTTAGTGTTTACTAGGATTGATTTGCTGTGGCAGTCATTTAGAATCAAATTGCCTCTAGCAGTTAATCAGCTGTAATTATCCAACTAATGATTTATTTTCTAAAAGTTTTATTCACACCCATTCAGTGATTTATGAGATGTCTTGATACAGAATCATTATCAGTTTTATTGTTATTGCATTGAAGCACAACAAAATTACATTTCAATACAGCCCGTCCAAGAAAACAAACAAATAGACATGGGGAGACGGAGGTAGTCCAAGGCTGCAGCCTTTGGGAGGCGCTGCCCATTTTGTTTAGATAAGAAAAAGAGAAACACAAGGGGAGAACAGGTATAAAAAAATCATATCTCACGCTGTGTCCTAGATGGGACACAGAGCTTCTTTTTCACAGACCGTCCAGGAGAGTTTGAGATAGTTGGCCAATTCAAGGCCAAGCAGGAAAGCCAGATTCAGATAACAATTATTTTGGGTCAGGCCGACTCTGCTTGATTTCTGTCTGCCTTCATAGTTCTACTGGTTCGTCTCAATGGTGACTCTAAACAGCCAAATTTTGTGGTCAACACTGCCAGACAGGCAGAAAAAAACACACATACACCCTCACACACACAGGCAAAAACATTATCACTTCGCCTTTATGTTCAGCAGAAGGTCTACCTAAACTTCTGATTCTCTTGTCTTCCTAATAGGATCAATTCATTAAACTTTTGTTTGTGGCAAATTGGTTTAAAATTAAGCTTCTCATTAAGCAGCTATAAACTATCAAAGTTAGAAAAGAATCAATGCACATAAAACCTGATTGATGTTTGTAAGAATGGTGTTTGACGATATGGGATTGATACAGAAATGGTGGTTGAAAAACAAAATGCGAACCCAGCAGCTTCTATAATTTCAGCACAATGATTACATGGTAGAACCCTCCTATTTGTGCTTGAAACCAAGGTCACACTAGACGATTTTTACAGTAATTCTACACCTCAGCTGACCACCTTGGCATCCTGGGCAGATTATCCCGTTGTGTGAAAAGAATCTGAAGTGCAGAGTGTGATAACAGGGGCTAACATGATGTTTTCAAACATGTCTGATTTTATCCATCTCAGTGGAAGCACGACTCGCCGCGACAGGAAGCTGTGAGCAACATGAACTCCAAAAGAGAAATCAGAAAGAACTGGGAACAAGAGCAGCCGTTCAACGGTCATATTTTACATTACACACAATTCCGAATCTTTTTGTTCAACACACACATGTTTTTTAATCACATGCAATCTAAACAGTAATTTGGTGTGAAATGTTAAACACTGTAACTTTTAGTGCAAACAAGTCATTTTTACTTAGACCAAATAAACATAAATCACATAAAAATGGAAAAATGTAAAATTTAACAATGTTTTCTGATAAATTAATGATTTTATTTTTATTTTGTGTCAAGCTCATGTAAAAGGTTCATTTAAAAAAACATATAAACAGCAAAAAGTGACATTGCCAATCCAAAAAAGTAAATAAATCAGCATTTGACTTGTTGCCACACACTGATAATGAATTTTGTGATTGATGCATGCCTCAACTAATTAGCTTTAGCAAACACATAGCTATAACTTATACACATTGAATTAAAAGTTTAGTGTGGTAGCACCCAAAAATCGTTCACATTAGAGCTGTTATTTTTAACCCAAGCACGCAGCCGGCCCGGCCTGACCCAAAATGTGGGACGAGCCAAAATAATGTGCTTGATGGGCGGGCCGGATTGACCATTTGATCACACACTAACTGGCCAGTTGAAAGAGGTATAAAAAAGTCCAGAAGGATGACTGGCAGCAACCCACCTGCAGCTTAACTGGACCCAGCCACTGTTAGCAGACATGTGCGTCTGACGACCGTTGACAACTATAGTATCTATAATATTATAACTATAATAATTTGCTGACTCTTGTTAATGAACAAGAAATCTTATATCTACCTATCCTTGAAATACACTTTTAAATCATGTCAAATTGATTTGCTTACAAAAGCAGTAAAAGCTTGATAATTATTATTATACAGGTGGTCCTCGAGTTACGAATGGGTTCCAGACCTAAGAACCGTTCGTAGGTCGATTTTGCCATAACTCGGAGCGCCGGCCACATGGCGCCGTAAGTCCGGATTTTCGTCCATAACTCGAAACCGAAAGCACATGGCAGCCGTAACGGCTTTTTAAACATGTTTTTTACTACTTAAAACAACACCAGCATACATTCTGAGCCTTTAAAATGTATTTTAATGCAGTTAGCTAGCTAACAAACACAAAAAAAACCCGGAAATTAGTGAAATTTTCTGAAAAATAGTGCCGTATGCTGCCGGATGACGTCATCGGGTGCCGTTCGTAAGTCCGGAGCGCCGTAGGTCGGGGGGGTCGTAAGTCGAGGACTACCTGTACTTCTACTAAACCAAAATTTGCAGCAGGTGCGTCAGCTCTTTCTTTGATTGTAAACAGCCCAACCAAAAATATCTCAGATTCAAACGTTTCCAAAGAACGCAATAGAGGTAAAGCTTTTCAAGCATGAACGTCCCACCACCACAGAGGATCCCAGTGCATTTAAGTCATGTTAATTTTAAATTTCCACAGTGCGGCTGTTATATGCAGAAGAAAATGTATTTCTCCTACCGGCATAAGTCTATACTAAAAGTGGCAATTATCAGTTATACGTCTAGGCTGCCTTCAGACCCAGGCCTCCATTGCAAAAGACATCTATTATCTCAGTGGGATTTACGTGATTAAATCAATGTTAATAAATAACGGTTAATACTCAAATATGAATGCATGGATGAATAACATTGGAATTTCTCTTTTAATAACTTGCACGCCTACAGTTTAATGGATTTATTATGGTGCATAAAGCCTACTTTAGTTTTAAAGATGTGTTGCAATTGATATGTACACATTAAGTTAAAAAGTCATTAATCATTCATATTGTGCAATGCTAAATTACAGTACTTTGTGTCACGCTTTATTTAAAACACTTCATTAAAAATGCTTTATTTTTGCTCCTATGGCTGTGACGAAGCTCTTTATTCTTTTAATAATGTGAATGTGAGCCAGTTCCCTATTCTGTGGATAAAGCCTGCAATAAAAACAAGTTATTTTAGGTACGGTAGTTTCAAAGTAGCATTTCCTGAAAAAAAGATAACCCTTAACTGTAATTTCTTCGACTAAAGCCTTCCTTGGAGGCACAACAAACTTACACTGGCTCAAATATCAGGGAAGGGAAACTCATAAAGGGAAATACCCCTATAAAGCATTATAAATATCCTTTGTCACATAAAACTTCTAAAAATCCATTCATGAAGTTCACATACGTATATATTCCTGATCCTTGAGGTAGTCAAGTGTTTCACCAGGAAACTTTCCACCTATAGCACACACACTTTTAAAGCATTTTTTGTAGCCAAATCTCCATTGACATGAAGATGAAGTACGATAGTATGCGATGTCACCGTAGACGCTACCTGTCAAGAATGATTTCAGACCATTTACATAGCCTTTCGCAAATTGGATATGACACTTTAGATGAGTTTCCCCAACTTAAGATTCCAAACCAAATATCAGCTCCTCGTCTCACATTCTAATTTAAACAGCCCGGAATCAATTTACAGCGCACAGTTGATGGATTTGGATGGTCCCAGTATCTGTTCCCACTCATTCAGTTGGGACCTATGCGAGGAGAAAGCCTAATTCAACTACCACTTCATAAATTATATTACAAGGTGCTGGGCAAGGCTGCGAAGGGGCTGCGCCTAATGAAGAGTTCGTAATACCTGACAGCCTGCTTCGAGTTTCAGTTAAAGCACACCAGTCGCAGCAGGAAGTGGTACTCTGGAGGAAAACGTGCTGGAGACGAGGTAAGGAGAGAGTGCAAGGCTTCTGTTTGGATGTTCAAGTTTGAAAGGATTTTCATTGCTGAGGTACATTACGGTTCATTAGTGAGGTGCCAAGTGCAGCTTCTTCTTGCCCCCCCCAAAAAAAATCACAATTGTTTGTTAACTGAATTAGCATTTTGTGTTTTCAATGATGTTTTATGTAACATCTATTTTGTTTTATCTAAAATTTGATTTCCTTGAGTAGACACATTTACCATGAAATATTAGTTCACCCAGCACTGTTTCTATTTCTTCATGAATTAATCCGTTCCACTTGTTTAATAAGAAAATACTCCAACCACTGAAAATCCACCCCAGGTTTTCCTGGTTACCTACAACAACTACCCACACAGCATGCATGTGTTCCCCAAGGTCACATGATGGGTGAGAGGAGGAGGGGGAGACACCTCTGTACTGCAAGCTAGCTTAGCGTTGCGTTACAATCGACAGTTGTGGACCGGACCGGGCGCTTAGGATGTGTGAGAGAAGCAGAGCGCTACATTTGTAGCATCTTAGCTTGAGTGTCTGTATTGCGCACCGCTAGCTTAGCACTGGTGGTTTCATGGCTTTTCTGCAACAGCAGGAGTGAGGTTACCACAACAAGCCTATACTTTATTGACTGTAAAGTAAAATTTATCATCTTCTAAAGTGAACAAAAAAACATAATCTGCATAATGCTCATAATAAAAGGATAAATAATTTGTTGTTGAAGTTCAGCCATCAACCATTAATTAGGTTGAAATGTTTTGCTTACTGTATTAAATAGAGTTAAATATCTAAAGTTCCAGTAAAAGTAGATAATCTAATGTTTAGTTGCAGACATCATTAGTGGACAAATGGTGGACTCATGATTTTTAGACAGATGTGATGTTTGTAGGGAAGCTTGTATTTTCTATTTGTTTGTGTACTTGTATTATTTTACTGTCTGGCTGCAGAGGATGCTTTGTGATAAAAGCAGTGTGATGCAGTCAAAACCAACCCATGGACCTCCAGTGGGTAAAAAAATAATAAAATAATTATAATAATGTAATTTATTGGGTAAGTTTGATCTCAGATAAAGTTCAGCTGAACGCCCATTGTTCCAGCTTTCAATAATACACTGATTTTATGTTATTTGTTAAATCAAAGGAAGTTTGTAAAATGCACTTAAAATAGTTGAAACAACACATAGTTCTGAGTAGAATGAAAAAATAAATTCCAGAGGGGTTGACCCATTCTGATTATGTTCCAGTGTCCCTCATTGCCGTCAACAAATGTTGGCAAGTATGGTGTTATAACTGCCTTCACACAGATTATTTTTTCCCCAAATACACAGCAATACAGTCATATTCTGAAAGGTTATGAAGAGTATAACCGAGTCGGCCTTAAAGAACATTATTTTTTAATGCCCCCTTTTGATTACTTTTGATGGCATATGTATTTAATTATGTATTGACTGCTATTGGTTTTATTGACTGTAACTGTATGACACTGTTATCCAAAGGTTGTTTAAAGTGCTTTGTAAATAATGCTGGCATGTTATGGTATGGTGTTGTATGATATGATATGGTATGGTATATTATGGTATTGTATGTTATGGTTTGTATTGCATGGTATGGTGTGGTATAACATAGTATGGTATATGTATTGCATGGTATAGGCTTGTATGGTATGGTATGACTTGCATGGTATGGTATGGTATGGTATGGTATGGTATGGTATGGTATGGTATGGTATGGTATGGTATGGTACAGTATGGAATGGTTTTTATAGTCTTGTATGTTATGTTGTAGTATGGCATGGTTTTGTATGGTATGGTTTGTGTGGTATAGTATGTTCCTATATGGTATAGTAAAGCATAGTATGGTATGGAATGATATGGCTGGAATAAAACACAACAAATGTGCTTATCAATATAATCTTCAAAACATCAAAACAAAAGAATACTTACTGTACAATGGTCGATAAATATGCCAGTGAATCATACATTTTGACATTTCTTCACTTACACCTGTCAAACTGGCTCACGGCAAAAGTACATCTTCTGTTTACTTTTTTTAAAGTCAAAAACCAATGAAAACACTAAAAGTTATACAGAAACTACAAGTATTGTGCAAATGAGCCTGCTTTCATCTGCAGCACACGTTCACAAGTGGTTGTTATCAAGTGTTTACAATGGATTTAATGCTGTGTGGCAGCTTTTATCCTTGAAATCCTGTTTCATATTGTTGAATTGTGGGTGTAGAACTGCAATTTGTGGAGATAAACGCCAAGTCGTTACACAGAAGATCTTTAGAACAGACAGAACGATGCAACCAACGCTGTGGACATCAGATATGTGAATGCATTAATCACCATGCCATTCTGATTGGGATCATAACTCTGCAGCTTTGAATCTGTCAAATGTGCATTTAGAATTTAACAAAAACTTAAAAACACTTGTTAGATATATGTATTCATGTATTGGAAAACAGGTCTGGAACAAAAAAGAACAGTTTACAAAAGCCTCAAAGTTGAGAAGCTTAATACACTGCCAGTTTTAATACTGTTGCAGTGGACTTTTCAGTAAAAAGAGTGATAAAATATGTTCTCTTGTCTTAAATTTGTAATGGTAACCTGCAGGGCACACCTGAAATTGATCATTTGCATTTGAGAACAAACATAGCTCTTGAGCTAGTCGACAATATACTGTAGCTACACGGTTTCACATAATAGCAAATTTAATATTGCATGAACTCATATAAAGAAAAGACCAATGTGGCGGTACGTTTTGTGCAACCAATGTAGATTTATAGAATCCATTTTGATCTGAAATGTGTCTAGTTAAGCATTTTTTCTTTATCATTTCCTATGATGTTACACACATAATGATTTTATCAGTTTCAATAAATTTCTACTTGTTGGGGACGTCAAGGAACGTGAGTAACACCACTGCTGATCAACAACTTCAGCTGAGATGCCTTTAGGCTAATTCCACAATTCTCAATTACTTTGCTGGACTTATAGTGTCGACCAGAGAACTGTGTGTTTTCATCAGATCCCTTTAGGATTGTGTGTAATAGAATATGAAACAAGCTTTACCACCAACATGGTCCTTCAGCTATTTCCAGGCTGCTGTTTGATTCAGCGTGTATCATTTTTACACAATAATACACTGCCTGCCCTCAAAAAAAGTTACCACCAAAAAAAGGTCACACACTATTATTTAGTTGGACCACCTTTAGCTTTGATTATGGCATGCATTTTCTGTGACATTGTTTCGATAAGCTTCTGCAATGTCACAAGATCTATTTTCATCCAGTGTTGTATTAATTTTTCACCAAGATCTTGCATTGCTGACTAGGCACTAGGCATGATGGGTGCATCGCTCCACCTGCCTCTCTTCTTACCCTGATGCACCCATCACTCTGGAACACGGTAAATCTGGACTCATCAGACCACATGACCTTCTTCCATTGCTCCACAGTCCAATCTTTCTGCTCCCTAGCAAATTGAAGCCTTTTTTCCAGTTAGCCTCACTGGTTAGTGGTTTTCATAAGGCTACACAGCTGTTCAATCCCTTGAGTTCCCTTCAGATTGTGCATGTGGAAATGCTCTCACGTTCACTATTAAACACAGCCCTTAGTGCCACTGTTGTTTTTCTTCCATTTGATTTCACCATACGTTGAACTGATCGCCGATCACGATCATATAGGATTTTTTTCCGGCCACACTTCTTCCGCGAAGACTATGGGTCCCCACTATCCTTCCAGTTTTTTTACAATGCGTTGGACAGTTCTTAACCCAGTTTTAGTAGTTTCTGCAATCTCCTTAGATGTTTTCTCTGCTTGATGCCAATGATTTGACCCTTCTCAAACAGACTGGTATATTTTCCACAATCACGCGATTTGTCTTTTGACATGGTTGTTTAATAAATGAGAAGCAACTCATTGCACAAGCTGGGGTAAATAAGTTGTTGCCAGTTGAAAGATAATCGTCCATGAAGTAATTATCCAATAGGCTCGTATCTATTGGCTTAGTTAAATCCAGGTGGCAACTTTTTTTTTTTTTTTGGCCAGGCAGTATAAATTGTTAAGGGCAACACGGTGGCACAGTTGGTTGCCTCTTGGCGAGAAGGTCTCCCATTAAAATCCCGGCCCGAGGCCTTTATTGGTGGAGTTTGCATGTTCTGTTCGTGTATGCGTGGGTTTACTCTGAGTACTCCTGTTTATTGTCAGAGACCAAAATATTAGGCTAATTGTAACTCGAAAATGTTCCCTAGGTGTGAGTGAGAGAGTGAATGGTTGTTTGTCTTATTTGTTTTTATGTGTCCCTGTGATGGACTGGAGACCTGTCCAGGGTGTTCCCCATGGAACACAATGGCTCGCACTGTGACTGCTGGATTTGGGCATTAGTGACCCCCGCAACCCCAAAAGAATAATGTGGGTAAAAGATAATGGATGGATGGATGGATGGACTGGCAAAGTGGCTTTTCAACAGTTTTCCATTTTTTCTTTGTAAGCTTGGTACCCTACAGGTGTGTTCCTATACACTTCCTCCCACACAGGTAGACTGCACTACTGCAAAAAAGGCTAACAGATAAGAGCCATCCATCCATTCACAGGTGCCCATGTCCAGCAGTCCCTGTGCGAGAGGTAAAACACACCTTAAACAAGTCTCCAGTCCATCACAGGGACACATAGAAACAAACGACACACATAACCATTTACAATCTGGCCTAGGGACAATTTAGAGTTACCAATCAGCCTAACATCTATGTTTTTCTTTTGGACAGTGGGAGAAAACCCAAACATTCACTGAGAAAAAGAAAACCCCGCCCAGAAAATTCCCGGCCGTGGATCCATTTTGATGCGGCAACCCAGCCCCTCCAACTGCACCACCATGCCGCCCACTGACAGGGCCACTGATGGGAAATTTTAAATAACTTAAATGTACCTTATAAATATTTCATATCCTTTGTACTGTCTTCATAGAGACTACAAAATAAAATAGATAATACAAATAAATAATTTAAAAGGACAGCGGTGGATTCTGTTATTTTGTTAATTGGGGCCAGTTATCCTTTTGGAATCCACCATATCAGACCTGCAAGTGCTTCCTGAGATGGTAAGTTTGCTGCCAAGCAGTCCAGAAAATGGTTATTTAAAGTGCGACTGCAAGTGAATGAATAAATTCTGCAGCTCCAGGTTCACTGTTGGTACACTAATTCACAATCACAAACTGACTCTTCTTTCTACAATTGCATCTACTTAGTATTGCATTCTTCCATATGGCCTTTTTATTCCTATACATTCCACAGATTCAAGCAAAAGTGGAAAAGGTTTTGCAACAAAAATGAGGCAAAAATCAAAGCCTATTAAACGCAACCCCCCCGTCCCCCAAAAAAAAATCATCTGAGGGGAAGGTGTGTTTTGTTGGAAATTATGAAAAGTGGCACTTGTTGAGAGCATAAACAACGGCACAACTTCGGAAACCCAGCATGGTTTAATATCCGGAGAGTTTCTTGTGACCACGAACTGCTGAAATAAAACTGGACATTTCAATTCAACTCGTAATGCTGGAAGCCTGCGACGCTCAGTGTTTGGGCTTCTAGTGACAGAGATTACATGCAAATACTACACTCTACCCCATCCACAAGAAAGAGTCAGCATTGGGCTTCCTGCCAAAGCCGATAAACACAAGCAGACTGCACCGTACCAGTCGTGAAAAATGTGTCTTTTTAAAATTACTTTTATATGTCTGCAGATCAACATAACAACCAATATTTTATAATTACAAGGAAAATTTCAAGCTTTTATTTAAATTTATCTCTGACCCCATATTGTATATTAAAATGTACCCTTGAAAAACTATATTTGAACGTCTATATAAGCCTGCCATGTCATTTTCATCTACATCACACAAAGAACTGTGACACTTCACCCCCCACAGGGAATGTGCAAATCAAATACTATTAAGCATTTCTGGCTGTAGATCCCACTGAATCACTGGAAACTACGCATTTTATAATAGAGTGAGTTTTTATTACTGAACAAGATGATACATAAAACAAGAGTTTACAATTGTGCTTCTACATACTTCAGATATGCATCTAAAAGTGATCATTTATAATAAAAATGGTCAACTTTATTGCAATATAACCTGCAGTGACCTGAATTTTAGCCCCCTGAATTGAAATTGATTAAAACAGAAAAATCAATGTTTCATCAGACCTTCCTCCTCTGCACAAGTGTCCAGTTTGTACAAGTTTTTTTTTTCTAGGCCACCTACTGTAGCACGATGAATAAACTGTTCATTAAATGCTGCTCCAAAATCAAAAATGTTTCAAATATATGAACAACGCTGACTGCCTTTTGTGCCAATGTTAAAACTAAAAATATATGTTGAGAAAGTACTGTTTTTGTTAAATCTCAACAAATGTTACAGTCTATGTTTTGTGTTGTGGAAAAAAGGGTCTATTGAATCATGTTTAAGCTCAGTTATTATAAAACTCAGAGTAATAGCCATATTTTATGTTGACTATAAATGGTAAATGGTACTGTACTGTGATGGTACTATTATAGCACCTTTCCATCTATTGAAGATACTCATAGTGCTTTAGACTACAGTCTGTGCCATCGTTTACCTATTCATCCAGGACTCTATAGTCATGTGACTATAATGTGATAAAGTAGCTCTACGTCCAGTGATAACTTTATCAAAGTTTCCTTAAATCTGACCAGTGGTTAATGAGAGTTCTTGCAAAGTTAGCGTCAATAGGCAACAATCAACTTTTAAGTAAATACTGCACTCAATGTGTGGTGATGAAAATGTGGTAACAATGACTGTTGCTCCTTCTTCCGGCTGCTCCCTTCATCAGGGTCTCCACAGCGAACTAACTTTCACAAAGACTTGGCAATTGTTTTTAAGATGGATACCCTTCCTGATTCAACCACAGACCACCGAGCCACCACAGCCCTCTGTGTGGAGCAGAGAGCTGCCATCTAGGCAAGGGGAGCATATGGTGGGGGTCAAGGGACTTTCTCAAGGGCCCAGAGTGGGGCGAATGAGGGTGGAAGCGGGAATGGGTGCTTCACCTTTCCAGCCCACATTTTGCTGTTGCCGGTCTGCCAACCTATGTCTTTCCGATCACAAACTCGCCTTTTCTAATGTTGTTGCCACGACTCCCCCTTTATCACTGACCGTTACTATCGCACCAAATTTGGGCTCAACATCTGTAAAAAAAAATCAGCCCTGTGATGCACTTGTGGGAGGGTGTCCCCCGCCTTTCTCACAGTGACTGCTGGATATGGGCGCCAGTGACCCCCGTGACCCATAAAGGAAGAAGCAGGTAAAAGATAATGGATGGTTTGGATAAACCATGCCATTATGCCATGACGTTCACCACCAGTGGATATCATGGTATAAATATAAAAACAGAAAGCGGTTCAAACTCACTTCAGTGTGGCTGACAGATTTTTTGTTTCCATCCTGTTGGTTTTGTGACCCGAGGCAATGACTCGACAAGGGGTACCAGTGTCACAGCTGTGACTGGAGATGGATCTGGTGACAATCATCTGCAGATGTTGTACCCAGTAGTTGGTGAAATCTGTTTCAATGAGTGGATTTGCAAAAAAAAGAAAAAAAGACTTTCTTTGAAACTAGGAATCACAATGCTTAAGATGATATGATACTTACGAAACATATCTGAGGTTAATCAGTAGGATAAAAAATCCATACCCATCTTGCTACAGCGAAGGCCAGTAAAAGTGTTTAATGCATTTTCCAGACATCACTTTTTGGATGAAGTGTAAAATCCATTGAATGTGTTGTATAAATGCAACATAATGTGACAAGACTATATCCCATTTTGCTACTTGTGGCAACTAGTTGGTGCATAAAAGTGTAAATTAGTCTAAAACTGAGGGAATCTCCGTTTTTACCATATGAGCTGCAGAAGCTTGTAGTCTTATTTGAATTTTGCACACCAGGGCTATATCCTAAAACAATGTTAAACAAATCACTTTGCCTTCTACACTGCCTGGCCCAAAAAAAAAAAAAAAAAAAAGAAGTTGCCACCAAAAAGAAGGTCACACATTAATATTTTGTTGGACCGCCTTTATTTTTTTATTTTGTTTTAAAAAAATTATTCATTTTAAAAATACAATCCAAAACAATTCCATAAACGATAAAAAAATGAAAGGTAGCAGAAGGAAGACAAAAATCTTACTATATCTGCCCCTTTTTTTCG
>JAVCKU010000037.1:17095366-17107330 GCA_032273985.1 Hypsolebias coamazonicus | reverse complement strand
CGATATGCACCACATTTTTTGGATGTCATCAATGTGCACTTCGACACACATTCGTATTGTTGTATAACTTGACTCCAGTGCGTCCCCTAGATTATTCTAACAGTTAAATTTCAGTGAAATGTCATCCAATATGTACCAGCTTTATTGTTAGTCATCAATGAGCACTTCTAGACACGTTGTTGTTGTTTAACATTTCACTCCAGTGCACAAATTTGTTTAGTGTCCCAACTTTTTTGGAATCCGGTTTGTATTCTATCGAGTGAAATTCTTCAGATTAAACAAGTCAGATGTTCCCACCGCTAGTTAGAATGACTCTTCGTCACATTTTGCAGCATAAAGAGACCGAGTAGGACCTCGCTGCAGCCGAAGGAACCTGCAGTTGAACAGATCTTAGAAAGCCAAACCACTTCCACACTGGCAAATTAGTCTTTCCTCTCTTATCAATTATGTCATCTGCTTTCTCTTCACTTGTGAAACCTTGTTCAATCCCATTCTGACGGCCATGGGCACTCGTTTTGAAGCGAAAACTTAATGCGCGTTGGAGATTAGCTTAGCTTAGCCTGCTATCGCTAACACCTTCTGGACTCGAGCTCTGCGTAACACAACGTCACCACGTACTTATGTAGTTGTGTCGCAGCTTTTTCTGACCGGGTTGAAACTGAAGCTGCCGCTTGAACCGGAACAGAAAAAGAAAATTGTCAGTGAAACGCTGTAATCCTATCGACATTTCGAAAATATGCTTAAAACTCATATCATTGTTATTGAATAAAAGTATATCGCGAGATATATCAATATCGAATTATTGTCCAGCATATCTCTAACTGCATCCATTTTTCTCCTCTTTGGCTCTCTTTGTCTTTTTCCTGACAGCTCCCTGTCTAACATCCTTCTACCAATATACACACTGTCCCTCCTCTGGAGATGTTCAAACCATCTCAGTCTGGCCTCCCTAACTTTATCTCCCAGTTGTTCAACCTGTGCTGTACCGCTGATGATCTCATTCCTAATCTTATCCATCCTTGTCACTCCAGTGTTTCCCCTACCATTATACAAGCAGGGCGCCCCGCCCTGTCAACAGAACCAAGCCCCCTGCCTACCGAACCGAACGTATGAAGCATAAATAATACAAGAACCACCAGCCTGCGTTCTTGTCCAATCTTAAGATCATTTGTTTTAATGCCATTGTCCCTTTTGTTTTAGGAAAGGCACTGACTCTGAACAACCACTGGGATTGTTAAAAAAACACAAACATGGTCAAAACTCAGGCAGTTTTGCAGACATTGAGCTAACATTTGGGGTGGTAGTGAAGGTGGAGTGCTACAGATTGTGCGGCAACTTTGCCTAAATCTTCAGCTTTAACTATTAAATGCAACGTTCCGTTGGTAAAATATCTCATGAAGCAATTTTAATGAAACTCTCGAAGCAGTCATAGAAAGTTAATCTGCAACTCAATAACATTTGGCGTCAACCCAATTCAAGATGACTGCCACAGCTAATTGACCTTGCTGAAATAATAACAGTAAGTTGCTATAGCTCAATCAATTTTTTATAAATATTTAGCTAATTTTGAGATCAATCATAATGTAATTTGCACGATTTGACCTTAAACTACTGTAGCTGTGCTCCTACTCAGCACAAGATGATTTGAGTTTTGGACTCTGCTGTGAAGGCAGTGATCTTTATGAATTGTTTTAAGGAATAGGCATACACGCACCGCAGAAGTGACAGAACAGCCAGCTGGTGTTCGCCAGACAAATCCAGTGTATGTTTTATTTCTTCATTGCATATATAGACTTTATAAACCCCAGACTCATCCGTCAGTCCATTCCTCTGTGTTTTGTTTGGATTAAAGTATTCATTTAATTGTGGTGGATTCTGTGCTGCATACATCTGTAAACTAATCATCTTATACTTATGTCATCTCTACCAATGTTGACTTTCTCAATGTTGAGAAAGTTCCTTGGCAGATTGTGCAGATAAACTTCTGTGAACACAATCAGTGTCTGTGTTGAGACACACGGAAAAGGAGTGAACATCTGCAGTCACACAAACTGCTTCCAACCATCTGAAAACAGCTTTAAAATATTCATCCATTATGAGCGCAAATGTGGCTGACATCAGCCACAACTCTACAGATATCTGTTTAGCAACAATCACCAGATCTTTACAGAGAGACTGATAACGTGGTCCTCCTACATACTATACATCCTGTAGTATGGACATCTATAATAGATGATATGTATTCATAAACAAACATTTAATGAACTCTGTTAAAAAGAAGTTTTAATATTTCGGTGATAATTTTATTAATATTGCTAAAACTGTGTGAGTGAGGGTGTTATTCTAGACATATGCACCGCTAATTTTATGCTAGTAGGATCTTGAGTGACACTACAGCGACTGTGGACTCGGCTAGAAGAATTTCAAAACCTCCTTGAGCTGCCCCCAAAACTTTTTTTTTTATTATGTCCAAGTCGCTGAACAGTGTGTTCTGTCAGTTCAGCAGCAGTTAGGAACCGGCACTCCTCTGCATGCCCCACTGATCTCTACAGGGGGCTGTGCAAGATACACACACATAAATCCTATCAAGCAGGTCCATGTTAGGTTCTGGGGTACAACTCTGTGAGCCTGCTTTTACTCAAACAGCAATGCGTGCTGCACTTTAGTACACATACACACACCGACGCATCCGCATTCTCCGTTTCTGAGCACAGCAGACCCCTCATCCCAAAAACAGTGTGACCCTTGAAACCATCTTATCTATGACTGAATGAGGAGTATGAAACATCTTGTGTGGCTGAGGGATGAATTTGCAGTGACGCCAAGTTGCGAACGAACACCCTGGAGAGATTGCTGAGCTATGAGCAGAGTTCTTGCGAAGATTTCAGGCCAGAATTTTTTTAGCCTTTGAGAGACTGCAATATTCGGTAACAGATGGACTGATTGGCTGGTATGCAAATATAACCCATTCCCAGGCCATAAAATACTACTGTTTATCAAAGCTGTTTGCTTCTCGATGCTGTTTGGACCAAACAAATTTGCCAGCTCTCTGAGGGTACCTGGAGTTTAAGGAGCTCTTCTCAGGATGTCAGACTCCACAGCTTTATTTCAGTTTGCATTCACACATCAGATGTTAGTGCTGATGTCATTGCTGGCATACAGCAAAACAGCCTGATGGTTTCAAGGGTCACAAAGCAACGTGTAGTTTACACATAGAGTGAAAAATTCTTCAACTTAACCATTACTTTCTTTTTCTTGGGCTGATATTAAGACTGGTGCCTTAATGGTTCCCATTTGGCTAAAGTTGTTACAGGTAACTTTGATGCCAGTGAAGGGAACGGGTGGTAAATATTTTGCCCACGTTCCATAGTGGTTGTCTGTAGAGTTAGCTAAACATTTCATGAAACCATGACCAATAAACACTGCATGTACATCTTTTAGTCATTTTTATTTAGGATAGCTGCCACAGCTAAGGGACTTTAGAAAATGGTTATAACACAATAACACAATCAATTTTACAGATGTTGAGCTAAAACTTGGTGTGGTAGTAGCTGAGAGTCACGCCAAACGCACCGTTAGAGTTGTAACTGATCGCATGAAATCTGATTTTAATGATTTATTATTAACTATTGAAGACAACATTGCATATTTTGAAATATCTCATGAACCACTCACTGGATTTTAATAAATAATTATTGGATGTACATCAACAACTGAATAGCTTTTGGAGTCATTCCAGTTTAAAATGGCTGCCACAGCTAAACATTTGCCAACACAAAAAAAAAATATATAGCTTAGACAAATAGGCAGATATTGAACACATATTTTATGTGGTAGTAGCAGTCATTTTCTTCAAACATTGTGCAAGATTATTGATAATGTGATTCTCAAGGTTTGACCAAAATGGTTGCATTTATTTATTTCTTCCTTATATGATCCCATACCAAAAATTAATAATAACAATAAAAAAAAAACACAAATAGACCCATACAAAAGTAGAACCATGTGCTGAAGGCAAAACCAAGAAAAAATAATAACTAAACAAAAACAAGTGAGTACATAAAGAACATGCAAGTGTTTTTATCTGTTCAAAAAGAAGTAGGATGAAGTGTGAACATATTCAATCCTATCCCTCATTCATAATTAATATATTATTCCATACACAATATTTATCTGTAATTTATTATTAATATCATTATTCATACACATAATTACTATACAAGGAATACCTACAAGTGAATAGCATATTAAACGCAAAAATCAGTATTCACAACCATATAAACGTATCTGACATGAAAGCCAGCAAGCTATATGCATTCAGAGTCAGAGAGTCTTTATTGTCATTTGCACCGCATGTGGTACATGTGATGAAACAAGATTATGTACACAGGGTCCCAGTTACATCCAACAATAAAATGTAAACGAAAACATTACTGAGATCTAAGATGTGAACTAAGAAAAATGCCAACTAAAAATACACTAAGCACTAACATCATAGAATAATTCCTCCATGGCATGTCAGGCCTTTTATACATACAGACGTAGTTTCTAGTTTCAATGTTCATTTTTGACATTAAACAATTGTCTTTGTCTCACTAAGTAACATATAAGACCATTAATCACAAAATATTTGGACTTTTTGATGTGGAATCATGCTGTATAAACATCCCAACTAAATTGAAAAGATGCAATCTTCTTTATTTGTCACAGTGTTCCTTTAGCAAGGACAGACAAAAGGTTGAAAAACACTTTATGGTAAAAAATTGCTATACTTTTCCTTTTTCTTTCACAAGATCATTCATATTACTACAGGACTCTCTTGTAAATGAGTCATCGAGGCTCAATGGGATTAACCTGCCTAAATAAAGGTTGAATGTAGGGTTCAAATAAATAATTTAAACACCCACAATATCATAATATACATGATGAGTGTATGTACATTCTTAATGCAATTGTACAAATATAAAGGACTTTATCATTTCTAGTTTAAAGTTAAGAATGCTGCAGAATAAAAAAAAGTACAGTAGAAGTATTTTTAATTCTAAATCAAAAAGCGAAGACAGCATTGAAGGTGGATGTACAGCAAAAATCGCTTTATCAGAAATGGATGAACGCATATCGTGTACAGCATCCAATCATGTTAGGGCATGATCATATGGGAGGTATATAGATGGAACATGGATCATGGTTGGTGCACAGATTTTGTGAAATTGCTTTTGGAAGTCTATTGCAGCACAAGTCAATCAAGTGTCAAAAGAAAACATGTGAAACCTGAATATTTTCTAAATACCCTTTTTTAAGTCCCATCTATTACGCAACTCATGTCCTGCTTTAGTGTTTTATTAACCCCAAACACAAAAGTGTTTTTAAAACAAGAATTTTCACGTCATTTATTTTTCATTTTTTCCTCAGTTTTAAGTTAATTAATATGTGTGTCACACACACACACGCCTCATGCCTTTTTATATGTAAAACACCGTTTGTGTATAAAAAGACCACATTTTTGTTTTTAAAAATTGTTCACATTCTATTAATTAATTATTTTTTTTCCTGCAACAAAATTGGTTTGATATTAGTGGCAAACTTTTTTTTTGTAAGTTTAGCACAAAAGTCCTTTTAAAGATTTCACCAGAAAAGAAAAGTTTGACCCTAAAAAGAGCGCTTTAGTAGAAACTAAGAAAAAGACATGCAAATAATAAAAAAATAAAAAATAAAGTTTATATGTGCTGGAAGTATGACAAAACAATAAATTCTCTTACATAACTTTTTTTTATTGTTGTGACATTTTAGGGAGCCTGTTAACTTATTGTGGGCAAAACATGCTGTACTTATTTAAACACAACACTGGGGTGCAGTGGTTAGTGCTGTTGCCTCACAGCAAAAAGGTACATGTTTGCCTCTTGGCCATTCTGTGTGGATCTTACATGTTTTCCCATTGCATTAGTGTTTTTTTTTTTTCAGTGCTGCTGATTTTCAATGACAAAAACATGCATGTTAAAGTAAATGCTAACTCTAGATTGTCCCCAGGTGTGAGTGAGAGAGTGAATGGTTGTTTGTCTCACTTGTCAGCGTGGCTCTGTGATGGACTTGCAAACTGTCCATAGTGTACCCCACCTCTTGCACAACAACTGCTGGAGCCAGGCACCAGCTCCTCCGCAAACCACCAGTGGAAAAGTAGTACCGGTAAAAAGAAAATGGATGGACAGACAGAAGGAAGGACAGGTGGATGGATCTATACACCCACAATATGTCAGTCCACATGATAGACTACACCTATATTTATTAACACACACATAAATATTGATCACCATAAAAAAGTTAATAATGACAAACTATCTTTATACTGTAAGTTAGAAATGTACAACATATTGATTTTAAATTTGTACTTAAATCCAATCTATATGCATGAAAGGACTTCAAGTTTTATATAGTATTTGAGTAATTATTGGTACTTCTGAGAGGGGGAGTGATGACGCAGAGGATAGAGAAGGTGGGCTTGTGAACTCCCCAGACTGACAACTTCAAAATGAGGGTGGGAAATCCACTCACACCTGCCTCCACACTCATTTCCCCCACCCTGGGCCCCTGAGAAAGGCCCCTAACACCCACCATCTGCTCCCCGGGCGCCCTACATAGTATAGCCCCCTGCTCCACACAGAGGGCTGTGGTAGCTCAGTGGCCCGTAATTGCATCAGGAAGGTCATCCAGCATAAAAACAATTGCCAAGTCTTTGTGCAAATTAGTTCGCTGTGGCGACTCCTGACGAAAGGAGCAGCCAAAAAAAAATAAAAAATAAAAAAGACAAAAATAAATGAATAAATGGTACTTCCGAGAAAGGAAGCTTTTTTTAATGTGTGAATTTGTTTCGTTGAGAGCTACCGAAGAGCCACGTTTTGTCACCACAGATGTCTTTTCCAACATTAGTTGATCATCATTTCCATTTTCTATGAGATGGCGGCTGTTGTTATGCCATATTGTTTTACATATTTACTGTTAAGTGTATATCTTAGATATTTTAGCATACTGTTTGGTGTTACATCTTAGTGTATCTTAGATCCTTATTTATTGTTTATTTTAATACTATATTTTGCTATTTTTGGGTGTAACTGGAACCGTTTAAACATAATTTCGTTCCACCTCATGTACCACATGTGATGTTAACGACAATAAACTTGACTTGAACATGTTGTGTTTCTCTGTTCAAGACACAGTTTTTTTTTTTTTTTTCTACAAATTTGATCGTTTCTTTTTCTCTACATCTACGATTAGCCAGAGTCGGAATTTGCAAATTGACGTCTTAATAGTGCCCATCTGTGTCTGTAACCCCGAGTTTCATGCAACAGTTGGTGTTTCTGGAGATGAAAAATTAGCCAGCATGTGTCGATAGTTGTTAAATCCTGTTTTGTTTAATCTGACTTTGATTTTGAAGTTAGTTGATCTGGTTGGTCATCACAACCCCACTCTGATCTGATGCAGTAAGTCCTTTGCTCTTGCCCAGAAAACAAAGATGTAGCACCTGCTTTCCTGGCTATTAGTGCTCCAGTTGTTGCAGTTGCAGCACTGGCTTCATATGAGCATTCCAGCTGCCTCAGCTGAAAACGGGTGGACGTTCATATCGTTTCTACATTATATTTTATCATCTCTGAATACGGGACACTGCAACCAGACTAATCTTTCCATTTATAGGCTGACTTCTGCATTTTATTCGTCTGAATTTGTGTCAGTGGGTTTGAGCTCTGCTCAGGGACTGGAATTTTTTTCCCCTCAGATTTCGGATCAGTGCTTCAAGTTGTTAAAATTTCATGACCGTTGTCAGTGTATGACAAAGAGTGACTGTGCTTTTATCTTTGACAGCTCTTGCGGTTGAAGTGAGACTATAAAAACAACAAGTGCTTACTAGTGGCCAGGGGAGCCATACCAAGCTGCCAAGAGCTGGGAGGCATGATGCCCAGTATGATGCTCATGAACTGCTCAGCTGGGTCTTTAAAAAGCTTCAAGCTATTTAATATGAGCCTTGCTGCATGCAAATAAGCCACAGTTGTCAATATAAAAAGAAATGCATGATTTTTTTTTCCTTTTTTCATCGCTCTGTTTTGCCTCTGCTTTTATTTTCTCACTGGACTTCCTGTCTTGCTCGGCTGGTCACCTGCCCCAGCTCATATTTCATCTTGGGAGCCATGATCCATGTCAGGGAGAATCTCTGTGTTAGTCTGCTTCAGTACAGTGATTTTTTTTTTTTTTTTTTCCTTTTTCCAGGGCCACGCACTTTGTGTCAGATCGATTTAAACTAACACAAACAACCAAGTTCTTTCTGGTATTTAGGAAAGGTCATTAACTCAGGAAAATCATTCTGAATTCCCAGTTTGGTTGGAGATAATAGGAGGCAGCTTCAATACTGATTTGCTCTCATCAACACAGTGCTTTTCTCTGAGAGCCTGTTCGGTTTTCTGGACACCCGGACGTGTGATATGAATACCGATGTGTGCAACCACAAACGCCCTCAACCGCATGCAAGTGGAGTGAATTAGGAGAGGAACTACTCAAACGAAGTAAATAAAATCCTGCATAGACAGTGGGTCATTATTGCTTTGAGCAGTTTTCTCACTACATCCATTTTTTTTTAATTTTTTTTTTGCATTTAAATGAACAGAGTTCACTTTTTTGTGAATAATAATTAAAAAGTTAATGTTTATGAGAGCTGTGGCACAGGCAGAAAATCCCAGACTGTGAGCACCAAGTCATTAACACGAAAAGAGATCATAATAAGAGGTCATAAGAGATACCTTTATGCTTTTCACTGATTTTCAAGAACACCAGTTGATGCTGATTTGCTGGACTGGTAAATAGATGTCACTGTTATGGGCCATAAGAGAGATTTCATAGAATAAGTTTAGGCAAAGAATGATTTAGCATTCTCAGGCATACATCTCAATTTGATGCTTCATCATGTTTTATTCTACAAACACAATTATGTTTACATGCAGGTGCAACTTAAGCAATCAGTATGTAGATTTAATGGAACATCCAAGGTTAAGCAATACCAGCAAGTTGAATCATAGGCAACTAAACTTTTTTTAAAATTGCTCAAACCATTTTGCTTCTTGTTTGAGGATCTTTTTATTATGTATTGTCATCATTGTATGTTCCCATACAATGGTGAAATTGGCTCTCTGCTTTTAACCCATCCACTACCAGGTGGAGCAGTGGGCAGCTATGGAGAGCACCCGGGGAGCAACTGGGGATAAGGTGTCCTGCTCAGAGACACCACACAAGATGTGCAATGACCGGGTATTGAACCCAGGACCTTTATGTCCTGAGTCGGCTGCCCTGCCCCTACGCCATCTCGGCCCTTTTTATCATCTTTTTTATTTTAAATAGAAATTTGTAGAATTCCATGCAACTCAAACCCAATTTAAGATGTCCGTCATAGCGGACTGAGATTAGAATCACAAAAACAGCTATGACTTAAGCAGTTTTACAGATAATTAGCTAAAATCTTGTGTGGTAGTAGATAAGAGTCATCCTTAATTCCAAGTATCGTACTACTATATGAGCCAAACATTCATAATATCACATGTGAATGTGCATAATGTGCACAGTGATAAGGCTTCTTTAAAGTTTTCACTGTGCTCAGGTATCTTAAAGAACGTGAGGTTTGAAAGCTTGTCATTCTGTATTTAATCAAATTTAAGGTTTTGTTAAAGACTCTGTGTCTCAAACATTTTGTAATAAGTCAAAGTGCTTCAATTATTTACTGAGTTCCAGCTGGAAACCAGCTTTTCTGACACCCATTATCCAAAGTGAACCTTTTGTACATGTGCAGATTAGGTTCAAAACTCACTGACATTTGCTTTTATTCTTTATATGATATCTCAGCAGAAAAAATACTTAAGTGAAGGGTCATTGTGTCATTTTGTGTCACTTTCTTAGCTTCTTCATTGTGTCATTTTGTGTCACTTTCTTAGCTTCTCAACGCTGTTCAAAGATATTCTGTCTAAAACAGGTTTATTTTTAATGAAAATTCTCCAATTTAAAGGTATTTTTTTAATGAAAATCTTCATTTTTTTTTGTAATTAAGCTAGCTCATAGACTGTGTGAAAAAGATGGAAGAATCCCCAAACACATAACTTTTTTAATAGTGATGTCATCCATAAAAAGATGAAACAACAGAGTGCCAAGCTCATGAATTTATTTCTGATTTATTCTACATGAGTTGTGCAGTGGATAACCTTGGGACTCTGTATCATTGGTGTCTCAATGAGTGATGCACTGACAACTGTGTTTTAAAGACATTTTATGATGTGCGGCATCTTATTTTATGACCAGCTGTAAAAAAAAAAAAAAAAAATGAAGTAACTCTTTGTAAAGCCTTTTCTCAGCAAGAACCTGTGGCAATCTCAAGGTAATTATCTAGCTAAGTCTTTCATGGCTTGCGCTAGTCACAAAATCTGGTCAAGGATGGATAAGGCTGACAAATAAAACTGGGTCTAAGCGTAGAGGGGAAAATGATAGACAGCCTTTCTCTTGGCATCCTCGTTTCCATTTCCTGCGTATTCCCTTAACTACCAGGCTCACTCAAAGATTCAAAACTCTCTGTGGCACTTTTGGGGGAGGATATGGATAAAGAAATGCATGTCATGAGCATTTCTTGCTGTGGGGAGAACCTCTGAGCCTGCTTTATTTCAGAGTTTCAGAGAAGCCAGCACATGACAGTCTGTTCTCTCCCCCAGCGCCTTTTGGAGAGAGCAGTGGACTTCATCGGGGCCATTGGAAACCTGGCTCCTTTCATCCAAACTGTTTACCACCTCGCTGCTGTCAAAGGCGCACAACACTCCCCCTGCGCTACTGATCAATTCAGTCCACCAAATCTCTGCCTGTGGCATTGCTGTACACACACCGAAAAAAAATGCTTTTGGGCCATACACACAGACATCACAGTTAGACCTTTAGAGGCAAACTGTATGAAGATCTGCAGTTTGACCAGCGGGGTACATACTAGTTCAAAATCTAAATATCTACTGATAGAAGGTGCCTGAGGCTGCTTGTCGGTTGTCTTCAAGGAGTTCCAAGTGTGACTGCTTAGACAGCCACATGCACAGTCGTAACCATGCATGCTAGCACACAGACTAACAAGAATTTTTCTTCCACATTCAGAGATAAGCATGTGCACGTATACAGCAATACAAAAGACTGCATCATCTCATTTTTACCAATACTGCATGCTTTTGTGCTTTTTCTGTTTTTCCCTTTGTGCGTATGTTGCTACAAATAGAACATTCACTTAATCAATCCATTTTTAATCCTTGTTTCTCTTGATACAGATCACTGAACTGTGGGGAAAAAAAACGACATTAAAGTTCAAGCCCCCAGTAGACCAAATACTCAAAGCTAATCTTGTTGAACTACTTTTAGAGTAAGCGTGCTATAAACCGTCAGTTTCCAATCAATTATCATTAAGCAGTATGTACGTTACAATGTTTTTATATAGCTTATGTCCATGTTTTCATTGCCTAAGTTTTAGTCTCTTTTATTTCTTTCCAGCTAGTTTGCATCTGGCTTTAAAGTTTGATTTTGTTCTTGTACATTTGGTTACATTTAGCTACTGTTTCTGATTTACACCTGGTCACAGTTTCTAATCAGCACACTTGTCAGCTATTTCATTTTCATTCACGTCAACGCTTGCTCTTCTCAAGGGCGGACGTCTCCTCTCGGTCTCCGCTTTGCTTTTGCTTTGTCTTGTCTGTGAAACTTTCTGAGAGCCTCTCTTCTACAAAATCTTCTGAATCATAACAATGGACTTCAATTTTATCAGTTGGTCCCTCAACACGACTGATAACATTTCTTCAAAAAGAAGACAGGCTGTAGGTGAGCCGATTTGCCCTGACGGCATGCACACAGCTGGATATCTCATCGACTTGAAGACTTGATGATGTGTCTATCTCTGCTGTCATCTGTGGATCTTAA
>JAVCKU010000037.1:16911870-16922450 GCA_032273985.1 Hypsolebias coamazonicus | reverse complement strand
AATATTTTAGCTTTGGTTATAAATTGTGAAAAATCTGGTTTTATATATATACATTTGTGACCAGTATTTTATGGGATACATTTTATTTTTCCAAAACCATCCCATTGTTTTACTATCACCAAATGAGTAAGATGGAACTGTGGTGACCACCGAAGCGTGAAGAGCCAAACGACAATAGAAGGTCTTACTATTGCCAAACGACCTATAAGGTAGGCTTTTTTTTTTGTTTTGTTTTGTTTTAAACAACCTGTTGTCAGGTTCATTTAAACCTGTAGATCATCCACCACAAAGCTGAAGATTAACAGATGAACTTATACACAAATCGTCACTGCAAAAACACTTGAAATAAGCCACATATTCCTAAATTTGATCAAATGACCTTGTTTTGTGGGGAAAAAATACCATTGGGGTAAGCAAAAGTTGATTGACTAGAATTGTAAAATTAAAGAAAATTGCATTTCTTATGAGCAAAGATTGTGTTCCTTAACAAATATTTTCTTAGAATGAGTGTCATGCCCCCTTGATTACCATATTTTCCGGCCTATAGGTTGCTTTTTTTTTTTTTTTTTGGCATAATTTGCATGTCCTGTGACTTATACACTGAAGCGACATATGATTTTCCCATATTTATAAACCAATTTTTACTGAGATATAAATGAAATAAAATATTGAACACTACCATTTTCAGCCACTAGATGGCACCCGTCATACGCATTTTGTTTTTGTTTGTTTCTTGAAAATCATTTTTTGCAGTGTTTTCATGATAGAATAAGAGCTAGAGGCAGTTTGTTTGACTTCCTAATCAACACACATTTCCAATTATACATATTTACTGGAAAAACCAATAATGGAATAGTCACTGAAGCTGAGATAAAGCTTTCACACACACATTTAAATTGTAGTGTTTGTCTTTGATTCCAAATGACAACCTGACAGTTCCACTAAGGCTAGATGAAAATCTATTTCTGGATATAAACCCAACTGCCAGAGGTGAAATCTCCACCTTGTGGTCTAAAAAAATGTATTTAAAAACAATACATATGCAAACAGTTTTGAGCAAACAGACCAGAATACCAATCAGCATCTTGCATCGTGCAGAAAATCTTAATAAAATAAATCTTTGATCAAAGATTTCAGTACATTTATTTTTATAAGACTTTTGTTTTTTTTCTGCTTGTCCAGATGTGTGTCACAGTGACAAAAGCACATGATGACCCTGTCCCAGGGGGTCAAACCACTCCAGCAACCTCATATTCAGTGTGGTGACGCAGCGACTCAATCTTCCTGGTTCAACAAGCTTTCGGTCCACAAAGCAGACACGAGCCTTCCTGCAGCGAAACCTCATTCCAGCCTTTTCTTTCCTCGCTTCTTGTCACTGTCAGACCTTTTGACGACAGGTGGGGAGCTGAATACAAACCGACCTTTCAGGTGAACAACTCTCCATGCTGTTTTACTAAGCCCGTTCAATTTCAAAGCTCCCAGGTTTTCATACAGGAAATTTTGGCTTGTGCTCAGTAAATGTTGTAGTTATAGGTAGACTGTTTAACAGTCAGGCAGGGTGGTCTTAAAATACACACACATTAGCAGACCTAATCCTGGCAGTCAGCCCAGATCATCTCTACCGTATAGTTTTAACCTCTTGATTCAGTTTCAATCAGAGCAGCAGATTATCTGGCCTAGTCCTGCTGCAGTGGACTCAATCTTTGGCCAAAAAGTGAAGTGAAGTAGGGATTTTTCTGAGGAGGAATCGCTCGCTTTGCCAAGCTCCTCAGAATTTGGACTTAACTGCTTAGACTCGGTCACCTCATTTTTTTTTCCAAATCCATTCTGGATATGGCAGCAAGACAAAAATACAGATAAAATTGCTGACCTATGTCAACAATTTTCAGCAGTAAGATTGGTAAATAAGAATTTGGAGAATTCCAGGTGACGCGATCACAAATCCTTGCAAATACTCAAAGCAACAGCAGATGTTGGAAGGGTCAGCGTCTCTCAATCAAATCCTATGTTGCTCAACAATGCAAAGTTAAAAATCATGTCACCTGTCTGCATTTGTGCTTGCATGACAAGCAGTTTATAGATAATGCCAGTATAATATTCACAAAAGCACTTGAAATCCTTTAACCCATAGGGTAAACTATGCCCTTTAGAACAATACACACACATATCCAAGCATTTCTATCTAATGGCCTGCATCCTGGCCTGCAGGAGATTATAGGGTGCTCGCTATGCATGCAACATGATATCATTGAATCACTGGATTACAGGGAGAATTGTTGTTTTGAAAACAAATCAGTTAGGCAGAGTAAAGACTACAAAAACCAACTGCACTATACAAATCATTTTTCAAAGAAGCTGAAATACTGTGAAATTAAAAACCGTGACTAGGGTTTAACAAGCTTTCAAGAAAGGTGGAATCTTTCAGAAATAAAAATGGTGGGCAGTCCAGTTTTATAGTGTAAACTGTCAGTTTTTTATTAAGTTTTACAATTTTTGGGAACTTACAAACATTAAATCAATGATAAGTTAAAGCTAGCCTCTTTGGAAAGCCTTAGTTCAGCTTAAAATATATAAAAACCTGTAGAACTGACAATATGATGTCATCCTGTCAACTTTACATTAAGTTTGTGATGATGTTCTATTAAATTGCTAAAACTGGGTTCATGGCAATTTCCTTAGAGACATATACATTTTTATTTGAACAAAGTCAGAGCTAAAGAAACAAAAAGTAAAGTACAGGAGCATTCCATTACGACTGACACAACAAGTACATTTATTTTCTACATTAATGATTTATATTCTTCACAGCTTTCAATACACACCAACTTATTTGTGTAAATTAAATTTCAGGCCAATTTGCTTCTTTTTTTTTTTTTACTTTTATAAATGGGATCATTGTACATTTTTGTGCGAAACTAAAATATAAAATTATGTATCATATGACCAATTTCATGTGAATGCTGAGAGTCTGTGGAGATCACATTTAATGCAGTAGCTGTTTTATCCAAGTGGAGGTTTAGGTTTTAAGGCAGAGGACATGAGAAATCACAACTTAATTATTTTATTGTACTCTCCTAATCATTGCAGTGAACGTAAACCTGCTCCAATTATTTTAAAGCCTCTTTTTTTTGGATCAAATGTGATTTTCAAAACTGAATATTGTACTTTTGTAAGCTTTTCATCATTTTAAAATTTGATGTAGATTAGTTGTTCCATTTTTTTCATCAATGGTAGCGTTTAAATGACAAAAACAATTACATTTATTTAAAAAAAAAGAAGATTCTACATTTTACCTACAGTATCTAAAGCTCGCCCAGCGATATGCACTGAAGCGGCAGCAAAGAGAAACTTTGCAAACAGACTTGAAATCTGTGCTTCATCGTGGTGGAGATGCTTTTATATTAAGTTCAGTTTTACTCAGACGAGTTAAGAGGATTAGTTATTTGTTTTCTACTCCATTAAACAGATGCAATATTTATGAAGCCAAATAACCACAAAACCTTGTTGAAATGTTAGTGGGATGTTGAGATATGAAAACCAGTGAATCATTTGCCAATTATTTTCCAGTTTATGGAAGAGTGCTCTCCATAACTCCCCCCCACTAACAGTGATGCTGGGGAAGGCAGGATGTGTTGGAAATTTATGCAGCCAGTAACTGGCAGACAACACAAGTCACTCTGGCGTTCATACGTTTTACAGCGTGGCCTTGATGATGACTCCCATCAGTGTTTAAGAGCCTAAAGTAATCGTTTAAATGCATGGAGCTTATCCTTCATGAATATGCTGAAAATTCACCATTCGTCTTGAATACAGAGTGTGGTTCTTGTACTGTAAATGTTTCAGAAACAATTATTTTTTATTGAATTCCTACTAAGCTCTAATCTCAGTTGTGTTGATTACAGAGACCAGTGATTACTGGAATTTCTTTGAATGGTACTCGTAGCCCGACACGCCTCGATAACCTTAAGCTGACCACCTCTTCTGCATTTTTGTCATTTAAAATTTCAAGTAACTTGGCTGTGTGTAAAATCTTAAATACAGTCTCTAGGGTAAAATAGAAAAATCTCCCATTCATTTATCAATTATTGGCAACACAGAGGGCTTCAAATTGCAATCTCTTTAAATTCAATTAAACTTCCTTTGTGCTTGCCCTTTGCACGGTGGCTGACAGGTGCAAACATGCAGCAAACAGTGAAACACAACAAAACCAAACACAAAAAAACAAATGCAACAGAAAAATTCTGTTTGATGCAAACTGAAAAACACGAAAACACACACAGAAAAAAGATTAAAATGTGATTAAGATTTAAAAAATACGCAATAAATCCAGCTAAAATAATCTGGCACATTTCTAAGGTCTAAATACTTCCAGTAATTTTAGTGTATAACGTGTCTATCACTGATGTTAGTGTTCGGATCAGTCTATAAGGTCTCTATCAGTTTACAAAGCAAAACATTGTCAGATCTTAGGAATGTGCCTGTTAGCTGGACGTATTGCTTGTTTTGATAATCTTACCCCCTAATTCCAAATTCATATTGTGACACAATTATCTAATGCTTTCTTTTTCATGTTTATATTTATCTTACTATAGTGTCTCTGGTTTTCCTATGAAATATCAAATTACATTATTTAAAGCCATTGTCTTGCCAATGTTTAATTTTCTGACTTTAACTTTAACAAAAGTGACTTTTTTGTTTCTTTACGTTACCAAAACCTCTCTTTACTTGAGACATTTTATGTATCCTTGCATACTATGAAAGTATTACTATAACTTTAGAACGTGCCCGCTCAGCTAAAATATTTTTGCAGGTGGTCTGGTGCCATGTGATTTGCTGGTTGACACCCCCTAGTGGTCTGGTGCACTTCCATTTATAGTATTTCTGTTGCATTTGCAGCGTTTCTTACTTGCAGTTGTTGTAATATGTGACCACCGTAATTTCATGTATTAACCGTTTGATGTGCGTTTAGCAGTTTGCAGTGTGTTTGCACCTGTTGGCCACCGTACCTTTGCCTTGGCGCCTTATCTGAAGATGCAAGAAGTTGCAGTAAATTAGTCCAGTATGAAATGGGGCACTTCTTAAAGAAGCCAGTACACCATTAGTCATTACAGATATGCCTTTATATGAATGGTCAATAGAGCCATAGCATGTAAATTAATGAAACAAAATACTTTGGTATGTGACGTTATTTTTGTGTTGAAAATTTAAGGATGCTTAAAAATTGACTTACTGATAACTGTCGTTAGCAAATTTATACCAATATGGCAATTCAAACCCTTAAATATAAAATAAATGTAACTCCAAGATTCTTTGAAAAGCAGCTTGACAAAAAAAAAATCTAAAAATTATACAGAAGATCACTCACCTAAGTGTGAAATTTTCCAGAGTGGATGTGTTTGGCAGAAAAACATAGAAGGTTGCCACATCTGTGGTCTTCAGTGGCTTGGAAGACGTTTGGATTATCACAGCACCTCCCAGCCTAAGTCGAAAAAACGTGGGGTTTCCAGATGAAGCTTTGATGAGATTGACACTTCCTATCCTTTTCATAGGTGTTCCCGATCCCACAGAGTCTCTCCCTCGCCCCACTCCCACTCGCTGCAGGCTATCTTGTGGAGTACACTGGCCAGTCTGATCCCTTCTGCTCTGGAAGTAGACTTCCACAAGATTCCCTTGAAGTCCCTTAATTCCTTCAGTTCTTTCCGCTTCTTTACTAGAGCTTCCAGATCTGCTGGCTGAGCTGAACCAAGATGCTTCTAGTTTCAGATGTGCCATGCAGAATCCCCCTGGAGAAACCAGACAAGCCCCACGGACTTCCCTCGTTTCCCAAAAGGCATAAGCTGTCACACAGTAAGCTCCATCCTTGGCCTTGTCCAGATCATTTTTCTTCTCGCCATCTTCTTTGGAACCCAATGTGTCTTGGCTGAAAGTGAAATTACTTTCTGTAGGCATGTGGAAGAGGATCTTGACAATCGGGGACGAGGAACGAACTTGGCGGACTAAAATGACGGGTAGAATCTTGCGTCCACTGAGGAGCAGGTCAGGAGGGATGACAGTATCTACTGCTAGGGAGCCATATGATGCCTTGATAGCTGGTTGTAGGATCCCAGCACCTGGACCGGTGATGAGAAAAGTCTTAGCCTGAACTTTTAGACTGGAGTTCCCTGATGGTTCTGAACTGCCCTGTCTCAGAAACACATGGTCCGCATTGAAGATCTGAAAGTTGACTGCTGGATAAATGAGGGATGGAGGAGAGAATGTCTCTGTGTCCTCACCGGGTTTCTGGCTTTCAACAGCTGAAAGAGGAAGAAATGGCAAAAATAAAAAGGTAATCAGGCAAAAGCTTTTACAGTATATCACTCTTTTAACATAAATGGCATCAGCAGAAACCAGAAATAATTTGACTTAAGACATTTTCCACATGCAAAAAGCTTTTGAGACCAGAAAAAAGTACATTTTTTGAATGAGTGTTTTTGTGTAGACAGCCAAAACACAATCTTTTGAAAACAATGTCTGTCCCACATCCTGCCTAACCGACAACGCCAAACATGACAAATGTAGCAACAACAATGTCAGATTACATGCTTTTTGCTGCAGATGCTAGTTCCTCAACCCCACCAAAACTTGCATAGCTTCAATAAGCAGACAAGATTTGCAAGAACATCTTTAGAAATGACAAATAAAGAGACCGTTTTGGAAAAACAGTGTGTTCATGTGTTCAGAGACTACTTCCTCAAGCAAATGAGACGAGCTGATCTGGAAGCTCAGTCCTCACCTCCTTCTACAGGTGTGCAGTGGAGAACATCCTGTGCTCCAGCATCAACGTGAGGCATGGAGGCTGCACAGCTGCAGAAAGAAAAACTCTGCAGAGAGTGGTGAAGGCTGCACAGAAGTTGTTGGAGTCAGTCTCCCCACCATCACAAACCTCTACACCTCCAGATGCAGGAAGAGAGCCACCTGCATCATGAAGGACCACACTCACCCAGCACACACACTTTTTCTCCTGCTCCCCTCAGGAAGGAGGTTGAGGAGCATTACGTGTAGAACCAATAGACTGAGGAACAGCTTCTACCCTGAAGCTGTTAGACTCATGAACATCTAACCAGGAGAATCACTGTGGGGAAAAAAGTCATTGTAATGCGACTTGGTGCTGCTGACTATCCATGCTGCTGATCTCCTGCTGCTGATCTGTTTCATGTTGCTGTGTTCAGTCGTCCTCATCTGCTCACACAGACTCATGTTCGTGCTGCTGTTGTTCAGTGTATTGTTTTTGTACTAGTAGTGATTAGATTAATATATTTCTTAGTTTATAGCTTAGATTTTTTTTTACTGCTTTTCTTTTTTAATTTATACTTTTTTGGATGTAACTGGGACCCTGTGTACACAATGTCATTCCACCACATGTACCACATGTGGTGGAATGACAAAGAAATGTTGACTTTGACTCTTCTATTATTTAATATACACCAAGACAAAAGATGCCCACTAATGAGAAAATGAGAATGAATAAGTGCACAAAAATCACATTTCATGCATAAAGTGAGAATAAAAAAGTAAATTACTATTCCTTTTCTCCAGAGTGTGACCAAGAGCAGCTACATATTCACCAAACTGTTTCATAATTACAGAAACTTCAGGGACAATCTCTTTTTTTTTGGTGAAAAATAGGAAAAATCAACCTTTAAATCCCTCCTTAACCCTCGCAGACCCAGAGCGTTTAGTCACTGATGAACTCCGAACATTTCATCAACTGCAGACGAGCTGAACAGTTTGAATTCAAGGTATTTTTCTTTTTGTTGGCTCCAAGGAAGTGCAAGTTCAACAGAGGCACGATTATGATTCAGTGTAGATAACAGCATGAGCTACGTGCCTGAAACACTAATGGAATATAGACGTAGTCCCCTCCATAATTTTTACATAATGAGAGGAATGCTGTGCTTCACCAGAGAACAAGCCATCGAATCAGACCGTCAGCCCAGTCTTCAAACATCGTCAGACCGGCCGTCCTTTCAAAGGATACAGATCAGGGCCGTCCGGGTCTGTCTGCTCTGAAATGTCAGACCAGCACATGAAGAGGTCGCACACCCTTTCACAAAAAGTTTAAAAGCTGAACTGAAGGAAGAGCTCACGACTAATGTGATTAAATGACAACAAAATGATGGTGAGAACTTCAGAGTGAACTGGACACAACCAAATCAGGTTTGGTTTATTTGTCATATGCAAAAATCAACACAAGGTCAACAATGCAATGGAATGCTGAGGACGAGAAGAACCGTCTCAGTTCACCAAAAAAGAAACGACAACAAGAAATATCAAAGCGTGCAGCAAAAATACAAAAAACAAGGTGTCAAAAGTGAAAGAGAAATAAATCTCCAGTGTGATTCACTTAGCAGCGAGGTTCTGTTCTGTTAGCGGAGTGATCTTGTTAGCAGATCCTGCTAGCAGCTGGGTGGTAATAACGACCACAGCAGCTGCCCTCCCAGACGGTTCTCCAGAACCGGGTCCGGCAGACAGAGAACCTCCGAGGTTTTCCCCGTGGAGCTGAAAAGGTCTGCAGAGATCGGTCCATGCAGGCAGATGGAGGATCGTGGAGACGGCCACCATGACAGGCCGGAGCACGAATCTGGAGGGGGGTCAGGAACTCAACCACGATGGCAGGATGGCAAGGCAGCAACACAAAAAACTCCACAAGTGTGTTGTGGTCATGCCCATAGCGTGGAGGTGCATTGTAGGTGCAAAAAAAAAAAAAAATTTACAAAAGAACAGGAACAAAAAAAGATTGAGTCGAAGCGGAGCTCCCGGCAGCGCGACCATACTACGGCGCTCGTGACGCCACACCAATGAAATGCTCCAAAGGTGACACCAACAACCTGATCCCAAACACTAGAAAAAACAAGAAATCATGTACCGTAGTTTCCACCCTGAGGCCAACAACCATCACAGCATTCATTCAACCTTTATTTAAACAGATGAGTCACATTGAGCCTCGAAGACTCATTTACAAGTGAGATCTGTTGGACAGACAATAAAAGTGGTGAAAAACGACACATAGGGTATATAAATTCTTTAACATGTTTTTCATACAAAGCCAACTGTTGCGCAATGTTTGTTCTTCATTTATTCAGATATAAGCATCAGAGAAATTTGGAAATGTTCACTATTCTTAAAAATCAAAATAAATTATTCTAACTGGTGTACTTTGGTTTCTAAGCACAGTACACACACCCAGTACAAAAATGTGGACTACACCACTGAGCAGAATCCATGAACTTCCATGATGATAATCTCCTGGTCCAGCACAACACAAATATGATAAATTGGACAGAGGTCTTGTGTCTGTGGAGTGCTGTCCAGATAATCCAGACCCATCAGACAAGGAGACGTGTCTGCAGTCTCCTTTTGTCCAGCGCTGGTGAGTCTGTGTGGACTGTAGCCTCAGTTTTCTGCTCTTAGCTGAAAGTGTCACCTCGTGTGGTCTTCAGCTGCTGGAGACCATCTACTTTAAGGTTAAATTGGTTGTGTGCTCAGGGAGGGTTCTGCAGATTTTGGTTGGATGGATTGGTTGTTTGAGCTCCTGTTTCCTTACAAACTCCAACCAGTCTACCACTCAACCACACTGTGTCACATAAATCATTGTTCTTTCACGTTCTGAACTTCAGCAGGTTGTCTTCACTGTGTCTACATGCCTATGGACGCTAATTGTCTGATTAGCTGTTTGCGTTGCCAAGGTATTGAACAAGTGGACCTAATGGAAAACGATCAACAGCCAGTTTAGTTTTAAAATACTGAAATGATAAAGTTATGCTTTGAATTCATTGTTTTAACGAAAAACTGCAAGACTTTTTACCTCATAGATTAAAAATAACAGAGATTACACATGAAAACACCATAATATATCACTTCTGTCTGCTCGGTCCAACGGACCTTTGGTTGACGTGTTCAGACAGATGTTCTGCTGTGAAAAGATGTCTAACGTCTGCTATCCACAAAACATTTAGTTAAAACAAGACTTTTTAACCTTTTAGATGTTTAAATCAATTTTACACTAATGCGCACGGTTGGGCCAGATGGGCCTTTACTGTCAGGTTTCTAGAAATCGGACCCACAAATGAAGACAAACACAGAGGAGGGTGACAAATGCTACAAACAAACAAACAAACAACATCAACCAAGAAACAGACGGCTGATGGGGCAGCTAAACCAACAAAATCACAGAGGAAAACCAGAATGGGCATCGGAGCTGAGGGAATAAAACGACTGGGCCTGAAAAGGTGAATTGAGGTTGATAGTAACTGAGAACAGGTGTATGTGGGGTAAGATTGTAACAGAGAATAGGTGTAAGTGGATGGGACAGGAAGGTAAGAGGTAACGTGTAGCTTGGCAGGGCATTACAGGAACAGGGAACTTGTGTAGTTGGGTGGGGCAGGATGGTAAGAGGGAACAAGTGTTGGTAGATAGGACAGCAACAGAGAACAGGTGAAGGCTGCACAGAAGTCTGTTGGAGTCAACCTCCCCACCATCACAGACATACACCTCCAGATGCAGGAAGAGAGTCACCTGCATCATGAAGGACCACACTCACC
>JAVCKU010000037.1:16870705-16880816 GCA_032273985.1 Hypsolebias coamazonicus | reverse complement strand
CGGGTGGATTCCTGCAGATGCATGTAAACACAGAATTTGTCCATGTCAACGCAAATCTTTTCCTCTAATAATTAACATAAGAAAAACTTACATTTCCCCCCACCATGTCTGTGTAAATAGGGCCTTACTCAGCCCAATGTGAATAGCAAGCAACCATCAGGGTGCTAACGAGCCATCATTAGGCTGATGGTCCTCCTTAATCATGTGAGCAGCTGGTTTTGGCTGTCAGCAGGAAACTGGCTGATCCACTATAAGAAGGTGCTATTTATAAGACTGAGCTGAATACAGCTCCTCAGACGAAGTCTTTCGGAGGAAAGACGAAACGTTTCTACAAATTTTTTTTGGAAATTCCAGAGGACCAGACTTAACTTTTTTGAGATTTTTCTACCTGGGTTATTGAGAATGCATCAGGAACATTCTCCATTTTCTTCTGCCTCATCTTCCACTCATGCTGAGTCCATTGTTAAAAAATGACAAAACAGAACTCATAAAACCGCTAAAACTTGATGCCACTCCGTTTTTGTTTTTATTTACAGAAGAAGCATCTTCTTCAGGGTTTTTTGTGTTGTTTCTTTCAGTAGTTCTTGGTACAGTGCCACCACAGTCGAGTGAGGGAACAGGTTGGTTCGAACAGATTGACTCGACTACACAGTGCAGTGTGAATGCAAACCGCACCAGTTCAAATGTAAACAAAATGTTATACCATACCATACCAATTTATTTATAGAGCACTTAAAACAGCAACAAGGCCAACCAAAGTGCTTTACAATAGAAACAAAAAAAATACAGCGGACAGGAAAACATAAAATAAAAATATTGATATAAATAGCAACAGAAACTAACTAAAATGGCCAACACTGTATAGTACAGAGAGGATCAAAACAAATCACACGGTGTTAAAGGCAAGAAAATAGAAGTGGGTTTTCAAGCGAGACTTAAAAACCGTGAGTGTGGGAGCCTGCCTGACACTCAGTGGCAACTCATTCCACAGTCTTCGACCTGCAACAGAGAAAGCCCTGTCACCTCTGAGCATACAATAAGTTTCTGGAACTGACAGAAGCATCTGGTCTGCTGACGTCAAAGAGCGCGGTGGGACATATGGCTGCAGAAGATCAGTGAGATAAGATGGAGAGGAATTGTTCAGAGATTTAAAAACATACATGAGTATTTTAAACTGGATCCAAAGGTGAATGGGTAGCCAGTGCAGGGAGGCCAAAACTGGTGTGATGTGCTCTCTATGGTCTGTACCAGTTAAAAATTGGGCTGCAGCATTTTGGACCAGCTGTAGACGTGCAATGGAGGACTGACTGATTCCAAACAAAAGTGCATTGCAGTAACTGAGCTTAGATGTTGTGAAAGCATGGACCACAGTCTCAAGGTTCTTATAGGACAGTATGGGCTTCAGCTTAGGCAGCCGCCTCAGCTGAATTACAGTTTAATAGTTGAATATTCATACACTTTTCAACCTATTTTTATCGGTTTAGCATTAGAGCTCGATGCAAATCAGTAAGGGTTCACTATGAACGCATTTTTAAAGCTACAGTAGTTTTGTATTTTGCAAAGAGGAGCTTTTATATCTTACCAATAATGATTTAAGGCAATTCATAAGGAAAAAGCGCAAAAAAAACCCACCCCTGGTGTGAAGGGCACCACCATTGTGCAAACAGCATTGACAGAAGGACATGGTGCCAAATGGAAAACTCTTCCTCGTGACTTTTAATTGGTCTAGTTTGTTCATTTTGAATCATGTTTATTTCTATTAAAGTAGCAGGAGAAACGTTACACCATTAAAATTATTCGGTTTGGGTTAAAGTCAGGCCTGAGGTCTCAGGCAGTGTTGGCAGACTGGGTGGTTTACCATACAATTGGGTGGTTTTTATTCTGATTTTGCAGATAAAAATTGCTTTGGGTGGGTGTGGATGACGGGCAGACCAACGTTCTTTGTTAACCTATTAAAACACATTTCACCCAATCATTCATCATTACTGGTTCATAGCAAAAGCTCACCTGACCTTTCTCTATCACTGATTTGCGATTGACATCTGCCAGGGCGTTGACAACAGAGAACTGGTGTCATAAATTACTGTTTTGTTTTGTTTTTTTTTTAACTATAAGGCGCAATATCAATGAACGGGTCTGTTTTCATACATAAGGCGCACCAGATTATAAGGCGTATTAAGCAAAATAAGTCTATTTGGACAGAATTTTGAGTACTGTGAACCACATAAAATCGGTTCGAGGTCAGTAAGAGCAACCGGAATTAATACATAAGGCTCACGGTCGATTTTTGAGAAAATTCAAGGATTTTAAATGTGCCTTATAGTTTTAAAAATATGCTATGCTAATTTTAGCAGCAGGTGGATCTGGTGTGATAAACCTAGCAGGAAGATGCTGAAGTGGGGACAATATAAAAAGAGTTACAGAAAAGAGTGGGAAAGCAACAATGATCTTAAATCCAACAGCCAATGATCTAATCAGCATTAAAGGTAAGAATTCAAAATCAACCATAGTAAATTTAATTATTTCAGTTTTGTAGAAATACAATTAGCATATTTGTGTGTGCAGATTTGTAGTTTGTGTCTTCTAAGTTTGAAAAGAGGAGCAGTCTATGTGGTTATTATGAATCCATCTGCAAACATGTTAGTATGTGATGTGTCACGTGACACTCACTGGGTCTGACGTTGGTCAGAGTCGTTTACGGATCACAACTCTGGACAGACTTTGTTGGATTGTTGCATTTTGCCACATAATGTGAAATTACCTTGGCTTGTGCTGATGTGCATTCATGTGCAAATGGTAAATATAACAATATATTGATTGTGCGGGTTTTGTACGTTGTGGTGGTTTTTAACAGATTTTTGGCTGGAAAACCTCGACTCTATCTGGCAACACTGGCCTCAGGGTTCATATTGACCCCAAGGACAGAAGGAAGGTTAAGAGAACGTGGTACAACCTGTGAAGTCATGCAGATTTATTATTAACACAATTATTATTATGACTATTTTAATTCCTTATTTATTTATTTAGAGTTTCATATACAACCTCCACACAGACTTACTTGACAAGTGGAAGTTAATGTTTCAAAATATGTTTTCTTTCTGAAAAATATATTGGAACAAATATTGGTTCTACCTAGAACGGAAGAAACACACTCAGTTGTCTTTTATAGACTTTAAAAAAAGACATCAGTGGCTGAAAACATGGACAAATATCACTCACATAATAAAATCCATCTTCATCAATGTCTCCAAACACAGCGACGATGTCACCAGCACAAAACGTCAGTTCAGCCTGTCAGGAGACAAAAATGCAAAATGCCATAAGCAAAGACTCTCATCCGATTTGATCCTTTTTTGGGGGGGGTGTTCGTTGACTTAAAATAGTTAGATGTGGTCAGTAAATACATAATTTTACTTGTTTATTATATTATAAGTAAAAAATATACTTTTATTTTCAGAGATTTACTGTTTCTAATCTGAAAACATTAAGTATGAGATGGATCATAGTATCTAGTTATTGTAGAGTGTTGTCCTTCACAGCGATACCTCAACATCAACATTAGGGGAACTTTCTCTGGGGTCGTAGTCGTACAGTGCCACCATCCTCCTCGACGCCTGATCTCGACGGAGACCTCTTCGGTTATGCTCTAAAGGTGATAAAACACAATGCTTGAAAAAAAAAAAAAAAAAAAAAGGAAGAGTACGTCAAAGGACTTTTAGCCAAAACTTGTATCGCTCAACAACAGTGGCAGCGGAGCGCAAAACAGGAATAAAATCCTTAAAACACAACAAGAAGAGAGCTTTTTGTTGTGTTCTGAAAAAAAAAAATGAAAAAAAAGTTTGTTCTATGCTGAAAAGGAGCGTCCTCTAAATATTCCGTTTCTAATGATTTCAGTGATTTTAGTTTTGTACTTTGCTGTACCTATTTTGTCTATGGGGGTGCTGAGTGGCAGAAAACCCTGTTTGATGAGGTGGTCCATGGTCTCCTCGTCGTCTGCTCGTATCTCGGACACCATGTTGCAGGGTATCAACCCCATCCTGCCTTTCACTTCTCCTCTATAAAAGCCATCTAAGTCCTTATCCCCGTACACCTGGCAGTTATGAGAACGAGAGAGCAACGTTTAAAGCATTTGTTGGTAGCAGTGGACTGAATGCAGTAAAAAAAAAAAAAAATAATAAATTTAAGTCCCCACCTTAATGATTTGCCCCTCTTTGAATGGAAGCTCCTCATCGGCTGCGTCAGGATTGGGGGACATAGATAGAGGATCGTAATCGAAGAGGGCCACAAAGATCCGAAAGTGCTCCTCGGGTTCTGACTCGTCGTAGTAAGTGGGAGAACGGCGGTCCCGATTCCTGTAGCCATCTTCAACGCAAACGGGAAAAACACATAAAATTCATCACAACGTTTTTCTAGTAACGGTCTAACATGGAGACCAAAAGCAAGGAGCAGGCGTGTTGTAACGACTGGTCACCGATGGACCAGTTCAGAGTACGAAGTAGCAAAAATTGAGTTTGTTGCCGTTCATAGCGTTTACAATCTGAGCCATGCCTCAGTCGAAGGAAGTCCGTTTTAATAAATGTGCATCTTTATAATTCATATTGATTTGAGTGTTCCTAACATGGAGTTCATTCTCTTATGTTGCCATTTCTGTTTCTGTCAGCAAGCAGGATGAAGCATGTGACCAGTGGATTACTTAAAGTTCCTGTGGGACACACGCATGCATTCATTAACACATACACACTCTCAGGCAGCGTGTGTTTATTTATGTACATGTATTTAATTTTCCTCTCATTTCAGTTCAAATCTTCTGAGAAACAAGTGAGGAACGACACATGCTGCAACACATAAAACATGTTTCATGTGCATGGCCAACATAAAAAACGTCTGACATGCAGAAATTAAAAAAAAAATTCAAATATCAACCTAAAGCCGGCGCTGAACCAATATTATAAATTTCACATTCAAAACCAAATAAGGCAAAAAGTTTTCAGGCAGTGATGTAAAAGTCCGACATACAACTTAAAGGGATCGTTCAAATTTTGAAGTTGGGTTTTGTGGAACGATTGTAAATAATTATCTTACTTGTTTTAGATGGCTTGTTGATAGCCTCAGTTTGGCTAATGTTTTTACTACATTCACTTTTACCCTGCGTGGTTTTGTGGCAGATATTTTATGATCTTAAAGAAAAGTGCTCCAAGTTGCACCAGAATTGGTGCAGCTAGCTGCTGCCAGTTATTTGTGCTTTCAAATTTTGCATCACATTTAATGTAAATAATTGTGAATAACACTTCACAATAAGGTGCACAAAATTTGATTAACTACTAGGGAACGCCTCAGGAATTAATCAGGAACAAATCAGGAGCTAATGGGTAGTTAACTAGTACTTACTGGGGAACACACAGCCAAGCCTTAAAAGGGGATTACTGGTTTGTTACAGCAGAAACAGAATAAATTCTCCATTTGGGTTCTGAATAAACCTTGCACCAGTGAGGTCACAGCTCATAATTTTCAAAAACCTGTTTCCTAGTGATTACTGGTTTTATTGGATTTTTACTACTGATTAGCTGGGTTTACAAAAGAGAAACTCCACTGAAACCAGTACCCGGTAATCACTAGGAAACAGGTTTTTGACTATTATGATCTGTGACCTCACTGGTGCAGGGTTTGTTAAGAAGCCACATGGAGAATTTCCCCTATGTTTCTGTAGTAACAAAACAGTAGTCCCCTAATAAAGCCTGGCTGGGAGTTCCCCAGTAAGTACTGGTTAACTACCCATTAGCTCCTGATTTATTCCTGAGGCGTTCCCTAGTGGTTAATCAATTTTGCGCAACTTATTGTAAAGTGTTACCTAATTGTGCAATGTTAAACTAATGATGGAGTTAAGGTTTAAAAAATAGTATTAGAGTGAATGACTGAATTTTTTATTTTTAAATTGTTTTAAGTTAGCAGCACTCTACCTTTTTTTTTAGCCCTAAACAAACTACCGTATTTTTCAGATTATAAGGCGCACTTAAAATCTTTTAATTTTCTCAAAAATCGACTGTAAGCCTTATAATCCAGTGCACTTTATGTATTAATTCTAGTTGTGCTTACTGACCTCGAACCAGTTGTATGTGGTGCAACAGAACAATGTTGAAAGTTATTGTGAATGAGTTGAATGAAGTTTGACTCATCTGTTTTGTTTCGCTTACTGCGCCTTATAATCCGGTGTGCTTTATAGTCCAAAAAATATGGTAGTTATTAGTTTATCAGTCCTGTCGGAATTGAACTGTTTACCAAAATTAAGCAGATAAAAAGCTATTTACAACATGTAATATGTTAATTGTTCACAACTTTAGCATGAAATCTAATGGTTTTGTGAAGTAAAAGTGTCATTCCTAAACAGACTAAAGTTAGAATGGTATGACTGTAGCAGGAAGAAGAAAAAATATGAGGGATGACTTTGTACAAAAAATAAATAAAAATACAGGAAAACTCCTCCAAACGATGTGATATATTTTAATTTATTTCAACAATATCTATCAGATGTTAATGAATGACTGGTCCTGTATGTAGTGGGTGTGGTTGCATTACCAAATGAAGGGTGTGGGTGAAATTCCCCAAGGAGGAAATCAATCCTTTATCATTACAACTGTTTAAACTCACTTTGCGGACCCCAGGTCTTGCCCGTGCGTCCATCATTCCACTGCAGCGCAGTCATGCGTTTCGACGCAAGCACAATAGTCACTAATATTATTTGGAACAAACAGACAAGCGGTTGCATGTGTCCACAATTAGTTGCTGCCATTTGCCAGGTGCCGGTGGCCTTCGTTGCTGCCATGCTGGGGTGAAAAATATTGCTCTGCACGCACATACCATGGGGAGACCTGGTGCCGCCTATGTGCCTGCAGGACGACCACTTCCTGTGCCGAGCTACTCTGCCATAGTTAACATCCTCGGTCACGGAGGAGAGGTTCCCCTCACTGTTATTCTCAGAGGTTACTTCTATGAGAAACACCAGTTAGAAGGTGACAAGACAAAACAAAGCTCAACTTGCCTATCTCAAAATGGCAACCAAAGATGTGCTTAAATAAAAAGACGTATGTGCAAATCCATTCATTTGTGATAGAGTGGTACAGCGCACGGCAGGTTTTCAACAGTGCACCACAGTCGCTGCCATGTCAAAATCTGCATTCAAAGTAAAATGATCATGGCCTATGGACACAGAGCAAATCTAGTCACAGAAGAGCTCAATAATGTTTTAAAGGGATGTCACAGAAAACGTATACAAAAGACATCCCATTGTGTTTGTACTGACCAATAGAGGGGACCATTAAAGGTTGCCTCTTAAGATGGGAATGAATTCGTCTCCCACCGTCCCGATCATGGCGACCTCCAGCAGGACTATATGTCTGGAATACACAAAAAAAAAGAAAACATTTACAAATATTGAGCATTCATGACGTGATCACATGCAGTGTGTATGACTGCATACAATTTTTTTTTTATTCACATAACTGAACAAACTTTATATCAACAAATTCATGCAGAACTCACAGGCAGGCACTAAAACGAAGACACATAGACTCACATTGAAACACATACAAGCCAATGGAAGATACTGCAGTTTTAAAATGAAGCTGTTACTCGTCGTATGGTCCTGAATTCAGTTTTGTCAGACATGGAAAACATTAGGCAAACACATTAGAGAGTTTAGACTATGGTCCTTTATGCCTCTTGTAGACAAACAGTTTCAAATTTAAAACATTTTTTGGCATTTTCTTCTTACTGTTTAGATTGAATGAACTGCTTGCCGTGTAAATGTTAGTTACAACTAAACATTTAACTAAAACGTTCTGTTTGTAATTTCTGAGACTGGCAAGACTTTACACAAACTATACATCTGGACAAGCTAAAAGAAGTGCCCCTTTAAAAGGATAGTCTGGTCACATTTTAAATACCGTATTTTTCACCATATAAGTCGCACCTTTTTACATAAATGTGTGAGTTATGCGACTTATACACCGAAGCGACTAATATACGTCTCCCCCCATATTTATAACCCAAGTTTTGGCTGAGATCTGACAATTTCATTCATTCTGACATTAAAAATATACTAATTACCATTTACAGCCGCTAGAGGGAAGAAGAAGAAGAGGGCTCTCAAACCTTGCCGAGTGTCTCATTAATAGGTAAAAGTGGCTATTAATGAGACACTTGGCTTGCCATAGTAGAAACCTTCATCTCGCTCCGGAACTCCTGAAGCAAATGTCAAATCAGCTGCATCTTGCCGCACCGCCCAGGCGAAATGCAGCTGATCTAACCATTAAAAGTGCATTTATTAAGGAAAAGTACAACTGAGACACACCATTGCTATAATGTCGAGCAAACAAATAATTGTTTTCAAGTGTTAATCCTGTTAAATTCTTGTTAAAGTCCTCCCGTCATGCTCCCGCGGCCGCCGTTTTGGCAGCAAATCGGTTTTTGACACAACACCGGACACCAGCCCACGTTTGCGGGTAGTCAGAGGTGACGCGTAATAGATGTGACTTATACGGCAAAGCAACTTATTTATGTTTTTTTCCCACTTTATTACTTTATAGACATTTTTGGACTGATGCAGCTTGTATGGCGGAAAATACGGTAATGTTCCATCAATAGAACCTTATTAGCCATGACGTCAGTAGTTTGAAGAAAAGGGGGAGAACTATTGAGAATTTCTTCATTCAGACCTAGCAATGAGTTAGTGGTATTGTTCATCACTTAAGAATAGTTTTGGTTTTAGAATTGATACTTCAACAGTAAAAAAAAAAAAAAAAAACAGGAAGAAACGGATAAACAAGCTCTTGCTTTGAACTAAAACTTTCATGGAAAACTTCAAAAAGGGGCTTCTCGAAAGCACAAACTGCTGCTCGCTGCATGGAAACCTCACAACTTCATCAGCTTATCACTTTCTTTACCGCCTTATTATGGCGGTAAGAATTTATAATCAGGATGATTCTTTTTATTTTATATGTTAAAACGTATTCCTATTGAAGTTTTCTAATCTTATTGAGGACTCAACGCGTTTTACACTACAAGCTTCATTCAGTCAGTCAAAGATTAATCAAACAATCGTCAGTCAGCAGACTGGAGGTTCAATTTCTTTCCCAGATACACTTTGACATTAAACTGTCAACTTCCCACTTGGCAAATGTTCTTCCTTCTGAGATCCAAACACTCCAAAAGCTTTTTTTTAATTCTCATTGCAAGACAAATTGATCGGTGACGACTGCAAGAACGAATTCACAGTGAGATTCTATCATTTCAGCCGCTACGCTGTCCATTTGTGTCCAGAACACAAGCGCTGAGACCAATTAGCAAACCAAAGTCTTAGCTACAGGTATGTTTTCAATGTGATAACAATAACCAAAGGTGGCTTTAATCTTCTGCTGGATCTGTGCAAACCAGTAGCTCATCTGAGTGGAAATGCAATCACTTGCTGAGTATTTGTCAAAGTGTTTGCCACGTTCCAAATCATTACAGAGAACTCCCGGGATGGTTTCGTAGAAGCAAACCATCCGAAACGTTTTCTGCAAACAGCTCGGGGGTACAAACCAGCAACACAAACTAAATGCAAGTTAAGGCAACAGTCGTGTTTAAAGCATCTGTGCCCGTGCAGTTCACTCAACGGTTTTTCAACATGAGCGGCTGACTCTCAGATTTCAGGAAAAAGTGCAAAGAACTGCACCTTGGGAGCGTGGTGCGAGTTGCGTCGCCGTCCCCCCTCTTCCAGCTGCATCTCAGAGTACAGCTCCTCCTCATCCTCTTCCATGATGTCAGACAGGTCAGAGCCCCGGCTGCTCTCGCTGTGATACTCTTCATTGTGACTATAGTGAGGCTTTCGTTTGTTACAAAGACACAAACACACAGACGCAGTTGTTTAAGTCCACAAACGTACCAAAGCACACATGGATGGGCAAACACACAGACATGTGAAGGAGTGGAAACATGCAGCCACTCAAATATACATATATATTTTTATATATACATGCACACACACACACACACACATACAACAAAATTGACTCTATCAAGCAGAACATTGTCAGCTCATCCAACACTGTCCAGTCATGTGTGTCTGCAATATCTT
>JAVCKU010000037.1:16769414-16781707 GCA_032273985.1 Hypsolebias coamazonicus | reverse complement strand
GGGTGTACCCCGCCCCTCGCACAGTGATTGCTGGACATGGGCACCGGCGACCCCCGTGACCCAAAAATGGAAGAAGCAGGTAAAAGATAATGGCTGGATGGATAATTAGTTCAAATGTACTCCTCCTTGCATGATGCCATGGGCAGTGGCCGAAGGCAGGGACCTTGGTGCTCTGACCATGGCTTACCAAAGCTGGTTCTTGGGACATGGAATGTGACTTCTCTGGCGGAGAAGGAGCCTGGGCTTGTGTGCGAGGTTGAGAAGTACTGACTAGATATAGTTGGGTTCACCTTGATGCATAATACAGGCTCCAGAGCCAATCTCCTTGAAAGGAACTGGACCTTGCCCATGGTGACAGATTCCAAGTTGGTGTGTCTACTTTTAGCCCCTCAACTTGGTCCCTGCATGTTGGAGTTTTCCCCAATTGATGAGAGGGTAGCTTCCCTGCACCTTTGGGTTGGGGGACGGGCTCTGACAGTTGTTTGAGCCTAGGTGCGAAACAACAGTTCAGAGTATCCAGCCTTCTTGGAGTCCTTGGCAGGGGTGCAGGAAGGTGCACCAGTTGGAGACTCCTTTATATGGCTGGGGGGATTTCAGTACCCATGTGGGTAATGATAGTGTGACCTGGAGGGGCAGGACTGGGAGGAATGGCCTCTCCTATCTGAACACGAGCAGTGTTCTTTTGTTGGACTTATGGGCTAGTCATGGTTTGTCCATCACAACCACCATGTTCGAACATGAGGGTGTCCATAAGTGAACTCGGCACCAGGATGCCCTAGGTCGTAGATAGATTCATTCAACCTTTATTTAGGCAGGTTAATCTCATTGAGCCTCGAGGACTCATTTACAAGAGAGACCTGGCTACAAACTAAGGATGATGACAACAGTAACAGTACAGCAATAGATTACAAACTAGGGATGATGATAACAGCAACAATACAATTATTATTACAAGATTATACAAAGCTAATTGAACAAATCATTCTAAAGTGTCTAATCAGTGCTTTATCATATTCATAAACTGATGGGACACATCAGAGGCAATGAGAGGTTCAGTGTCTTGCCAAGGGACACTTAGGCATGTGACTGCTGGTGGATTCGAACCCCCAACTCTTGCAATGGAGGACGAGTGCTCTAACCACTCAGCCACAGCCACCCTATGTATCAAATGTTTAACTTAACTTTCCAACTTTGGGAGGAAAATGAAATGTAATTTAGACTTATCAGAATTTTACTTTTTTTTTCCTCTCTCTCTCTCATGCGCCTCTGTCAGATGACATCTTGAAAAACTTGATGTGACGTGAACATGGCAGGTTCATTAGTTCATATCTAATTTCCATACTTGTATAAAACCAAGTTGCTTATCTATTTTTTTTTTCTTGTGTCGTGACAGTGATATGATACTAATGAATGTGGCTGTTTCTATATGACATTTAAGATTAGGGTACCGGTAAATGTAAATTGTATTGAGATTGTAATTCGTACACTGTTCCCAAACACAAGAGTCTGCTTCTCTTTCATCAGAACACAGTCTGGTGTTCAGGACAAATAAGTTACATTGAAAAACAAGACTTTATAATAAATTACACATTATCCTAATGTTAGTCTCCTAAGGTTAAAAAAAAAAAAAATGCACGCACTATCCAAAATTAATTCACCAAAACAGAAGCACTCTTTGAATTAATAAACAGTAACACATTGACATATTTAATATGCAATTTCTTTCTCAAAAAATATGTAAATTTTCATTAAAATACTTAAGAAAATTGGATGTTGGAGCGCGCTTTACTGCTAATAGTACCATTATTGTGCATTTTTATTTGAATTGCATCAGGCAAAATTTCTACAACACTAAAGGTTAATGTAGCACAAGTGACAAATTATTAAAAACAGTTGACCTCCAGCGAGCACCATCCTTGTTTCTTCACTGAGCACCAAGCACTGCTAATGCAAACAATGTCCTCTTGCTTCTCAAGCATCTTGTGCTTTGTCAGCTTGGCACATCCACTTGTGTTGGAGAGGAGTATCGGTGGAAGAGTGGACAGTAAAGAGTTCTCATTTCTGCACCTCAAAGCTAATTGAAGTCGTTCTGCTCTGTTGTAGCTGGACTTGAGCCAGGCATTGGTTGGGCAGAGGAATAGCCTAAGGTTCAAACTGACTTTTCTATAGTCTTACCTCTGCTTCTCTTTTTTTTCTGGGCCAGGTTTTTCCATTTGCAGTGGCATTTGGCTGGACAGTTAGCTAACTGGAAGACACAGGGGCAGAGTCTGCTGAACTTAATTTTATCTTTGCTATATGAAGTTTAAATGTGTATAGGTTAAGTGAAAATGGAATCGTAACACTAAAAACAGAAAAATGGCAAAAACAGCTACGTTTGAAGAAGCTATGCTGCATCTTCACTGGCGACCGTGACAAAACTGAAATTAACATTTCATGGTTTCATCTTCATCACTCTTTTCTTAACTTTTTTGGGTCTTTCATTTTTAGTTCATGTCCTTTTGCTTCTTGGATGTACCAGTAGTCATTTTCTGATGGTTTTGTGTAGATCACAGCAAAGTAAGAGCGCTATTCAAAGTGGACTATAAGGGTGTCCACTGTTTATCTGGTGACACTAAACAGAGACAAAATGTCTTAACAGGAAGGTAGTTTGACTCGGTGATAATCTGAAAATGGATGTTGCCACATTTGCATGTCAGATTATAAACCATGTTGGAATGAGCAGCATGCTGTCAAAGCATGAAAGCAACCGTGTCTGATAAATCAGTTTCATTAGTTATTAAATTACCGTTATAGGAATGACTAAAACTCTACATGTCTCAACATGTCTTGTATTTATGCTGTCACGAAGCATGCTGATGTTGTAAATGTGCATTAAACCTTTAGCTCCAGTGAGTGAGAATATCACCCATCAAGCAAAAGCGATTACACTCATAAAATCTATAAAATCATAAGTGACCCTATGCTGTGTGCGTTCAACCTCACCACACAGTTGTGACTATTTAACTAGAAACTTGTACAGATGCTTTTTCAAACTTACACTTTAAATGAATTGGTGTAGATAATTGACAAATAATGCGATTCGACCTTGGCTGATTTTGTCCCAAGTAGGTTACTGTAGAACAAGACTGGGTTATTTGGCACCACATTCAACGCACTCAGCTCTTGACACAGATTGAGGAGAAAGGACTGAGTTCAGGAACCACTAACACATTTGGCTCTTTTGTGCAGCATTGGCAACAGGAGAAAACAAGCGTTGGCTTTTGTTTACCGGTACTCACTTTTCTATGCATTAAAATAAAAACAAGGTTCCTGGTTATACAGTACTGTATATAGTCAGGGTTTGCTGGCACAGATATATGCTCAAGGGCATAGCTTTGTGGTTTATCAGGGCTTTTTTTAACCACTATATCCTTGAAAAACTGACCTATTTATCATAAATCCTAAAATAACTATTCACTGGTACAAATACACCAGTTTGGGGGGATTTTTTTTAACTACCTCAGCTACTGGCAAGGTACTATAAAGAAGAAACTTGAACATTATTGATGCTGTAGTTTTAATGCAAACATGTCTAATTGAAATTTTATAAACTATTTGTATTATTCTGTTGTATATAATAGTCTAAATTACCAGAGACTTATATTTGAACTAGTCTTTTTAACTAAATACTAGTCTAGAGATGGGTGAATATAATATATTTTGGGGGAAATGCAATCAAAACAGTCAGTAAAGCCAGCCAATATTTCTTCAGTTTTATATTCAGTCATTTCAACTTGTTAATGAAGTGTACAGGTTTCATTTTTAAACATTTAAGCTTCATTTATCTGAAATAGCTTTTAATGTCCTGTCAACTTTACTACACAATGTTTTACAATAATAAACAAAAAGTGATTAGTCATGTCTGACTTGGTCCTGGTTGAACATGATGAATCACGTGATAAGTGTTGAACTTTGCTCTTTCTCTGCAGATCATGTGATGCCTTCATGTGGTGGGCAATTGAATTTTGTGTCCATTTTATAATTGACGTGATCTCACCAGGTTGCTATTGATCTTTAAAGGCAATTTTCATTTACAAGTGAATGTTTAACCGTCCTCCCAACTTTGTTAAACCAAGAATGTGATAATCTAATCTGGGATGAGATAGTATTAATTTTTGGTTCATCTTTTAATTGATCAGAGATGATTATCGTCAGTTGTCTCATCGAGACTCGAATTGTTGTGCAACTAATTTCTGATTGTTTCTTTGATTCATGTGCAGGTGCTGGCCTGGTTTGAAGAAGGAGAAGAAACAGTTACAGCCTTCGTGGAGCCTTTTGTTATCTTGCTTATTCTCATAGCAAATGCCATTGTTGGAGTCTGGCAGGTAAATAGACTTTAACATTTTAATAAGCTTCACATATGATGTTGGACTTTTATTTGTCAGATGTTTCCTTCCAGATTTTGTCCTGATTAGTTGTCTGTCAATGGAAACTTTGTATTTTGTACTAGTACCAGAAGCAAGTAGTTAAAGATGCAGTTAAAAATGTATCAAAGTGTGTCACAGTGTAAAAAGGTCAAAGTGACTGTAGAGCACTGTTGATGAAAAAAAAACTCACTCAATACATTTCAACATCATAAAAGCAGCATTTTCTTGACAATAAACTCTAAATGGGCAGTTATTTAAGATTAAATCTTTTATGGGGCAAATGCTAAAAATAAAAATAAAAAAAACTGCCTACTTTGGATTATTATGAATAATGCATTTTGCTTGGTTAAAGATAATGTGTGGTTTGTGTGGTGGATAAATTCTGTATTATCTAGTAAAGTTAATGCTTGTTAAAGGTCGAGTTGAAAATGGAGTACCGCAAATGTGTATTTTGCGAGAATTTTTTTTTTGTACTGAAATATACAAGCAAATCTATTTTGACTTATTCAAATAGAGTAGGCTATTTACTTTTGAAAAACCTACTTGTCCTTGTGGTTTTCTCTCGTAAAGGCTATAATTTTATGTGATTGTGCACTCTGTGTGTCACTGTCTGCTCATGTCATGCCTGTTGAACAGCTGGCCTGGGATCTGACACCAAAGTGATCTAAGTTTTGCGAAATTCACCAGACAATGAAATGTGAAGTTGCAGCAGACAGGAACAAAACATTTAAAGAACTTAGAGTGAAAATGTCATTGTAGCCTTAAATTAATAACACTTTTACTTTAAATTTGAAAAACAAGTACAGTAAAATTAAAATGTAATGCTCGTTTTCAGTGTTATTTTACTGATTATTACAACTGTCTGCCATTTTGTTTAGAAATACTTTTTTTAAAAACTTGACATTTTATTCACCGATTTGCTAGTTTTGCTTACATCTACAATAACTTATTAGTTGTTGAAAATATTTATTTTTAGCATTCTTTTTTGTTAATCTACACTGTGTGAACTGTTTGACATTATTCGCCCTCCCTCCAACTTTTTATTGTTAAGGAGCGAAATGCAGAAAATGCCATTGAAGCGCTCAAGGAATACGAGCCAGAGATGGGGAAAGTGTATCGCCAGGACAGGAAGAGTGTCCAGAGAATCAAAGCCAGAGACATTGTGCCGGGGGACATTGTAGAGGTGGCAGGTAAGATGATATGCATTAGCTGGTCCATTTAATATTCCATGTTTTGTGTTTCTTCAATGTTCCTGAACTGTTGGCTGATCCTGACGTGTATAGGATCTTATTTTTGCCTTTTGCGTCACTGCCCTGCTGTTCTTTGGTTTCTTTCTGCGGTTTTGTTTGTTGAGTTGTTTATTATTTTTTATCTTCCTTTTAGTGTAGCTTTTTCCATTCATACTAATGTTTATTTTTTCATTTCAAAACAAAACAAACATGTTTTCTTTGCTCCCAAGCGATAAATACATTTTCCTCACAGTCATTTATTTTAAATTTTTTGTAGTCTGTGACACTAGATAAACAGATTTGGCCTGTTTCCACTTTCTTCTACTTGATTACAGAAAGTGAAATGCTGCACTCCAATTAAGTTTGATGCAACTGGAACACATTAATCAATGTCTACGAGCATAACAACCGTACAGTAAAGAGAGAACCTAATGACTAATTACACTGATTTCATTCGCTGTGTGTTTTGCAACCGCATTGTAAATCCTTGATCTATTGTTTCCAAACTATTTTTATATCGCCAGTGGGCATTTTATAAGTGCTGGTTCAAACCATGATCACCGATTTGAGAATACCTCTCAGCGAGGGTCAGTTAGGTGCCGCTCACCTGTTTGCAACTGCATTTAGTAAGGTTTGATATTTTACAGTTGCCTGCTTCTGTTTTTAAACCATGTTAATTACTAAATACTGTAATAAAAAAATGCATTTTGCAACTACATTAAGTTTAGAACTGCAATATGAAAACATAAAACAGCAGGAGAAAATAAAGGCCAGAAGCAGTTTGCTCACTCTGGTGTTAAAGTTTGCAGCTTGAATCCACTCTGAACTTTTAAGTGGACCTTTTTAAGAGTGTGAAAGTGTAGCATGAAGATGCACAAATGGTTTTCAGTTTTAAAGAACATTTTGCTGCCATTTTTAGAGTTGTCTATTTACAATGGGCTGATAACAGGTCAGTGGTAAATTAATGTGACAAAGCTACCAAACTTGGTCTTTTACAGCCAAAGTTTTTCCTCTAAGGCTCAGCTCCCCAGATAATTCATAGTGTATTACTTTCCCACCATTGGCTGTTTACTTCACATCCTTGAGGAAATTCTTGTTTACACCAGCCCAAATCCAAGCAAGGCAATGGGAAAATAAATCTGAATCACTTAAACCTGACCATTAAATTCAATACAAACACAATTCTGGTTAGGTCACCAACTTTGTGGTACTGATTTTTTTTTTTTTTTTGTGTTCTTTGGGGTATTCCACTGTAGTTTTCTTATGTTCTTGTCTGAGAGAGCTTGTCTTGATCGGCACACTTAACATTCTTGAAAACACTCAATATTTTATTTTGTAATTGTGGAACCACGGTTTGTGATGCCTCAATAAAAATGTGATACTACGTAATATTTCACTAGAACAGAAAAAATATCCCAGCTGTTCTGCTTTATTCAGTTAGTCATGCCTGTCGCGATAAACAGTAAATCAATTAATTGCATGATAAATTAAAATAATCAACCTCATTTTCATTTATTGGCTTTATCTTTTCTTAGTGTTTCTCTTTCTACCGAAGACAATGGATAAGGCTAATCTCTGGTGCTCTTCACTGACCCCTCCCTTTCTCTTTTCTCTTTAAAATCCATTTTAACCACCTAAAATCACATTTTTGGATTGTTAAAAGCAGCTAATGAGAAGCTAAGCTACAAGCTAAGCTAACAGGCCGACCTCGGGGAGAGCGGGGAACCTCCGTCTTGTCGAAGCTCCAAAATTCACGGTTGAAACCCATGCCTTCTTGTAAAAAGTTGTTTTTCTCTGCAAAAAGAAGCTGAGAACTTGTTTACTGTTTTTTTATATATATATACTGTATATTTTTATTATCATTATTAAAAGCTTTGTGTGAAAAATGCTATGCTAAAGAGCTCAAATCACACCGAATGAACTGGAAAAAGGAAGGAAAGACAGCCCATGTCAGTCACGAGGCCTCCCTCCCATTTTTCGTAGACATGCTGCTGCTCACTCCTACACTATCCATCCTTCGATTCAGTCTTATACTGCCATCCAGTGGTCAAAAAAAGGTAATACACTCAAAACAAATCAACATTTCTTCTTAAATTTTACAATAATTACTAATTATTGTCAAAGTTCAACCAATATTATTGTTAATCACAATAATTCCTGAGACAATTAATTGCCCAGCACAATTTATCATTTAGAATTTTTAATTTTAACAATTAGCATTTAGAAGAAGTTTGTAGGTGTTCTTATAGGACTGATGGTTACTGAGTTCATGTAAGTCAAGAAAAAAAGGTTTGAAAACAAATTTAATTTGGATAGTATGGATCACCAAAGTAAATTTCCCAAACTGTTTTGCCGTCTTTGAAATGTTTCACTAATATTGGCGATTATGTTACTTAATCTCATCACGACCCTTTTAAGGAAACATTTCAAACCTCAACAGCCTCAAAGACTCCAGTAAACTGTAGACTTCATCAGTTTTACTTTTTCAATCAATTATTTTTAAGCCGATATCCATTTATCCACAGGTCTCTCTTGTAAATGAGTCCTCGGGGCTCAATGGGATTAACCTGCCTAAATAAATGTTGAATGAATTTGTTTATGATCAGAAATCCAAGTTATTTTATCCTAAGCATTATTATTTGTTACACAGTTACTTAGATGACTGTTTTAATAACAGATATTAAATTATTAAAACTGCATGAAGGTTTTTTTTTCTCCCACAGAACAGGTACAGACGAGCCACTGGTTTTTGCAGTTCCAGCATGTAGATGGATTTGACTCACTGTTACACAAGTTATATTTCAATGAGGCCGTCAGAATGGTGATTATGCTAATAAAAACTAGGAAGCCTCTTTATCACACATGGCCTGTATTTCCAGCTGTTAGTTTTAAGACGGGTTAGAAGTGAAAACTTAGACGGTGAGTCGTTCAGCCCTTATGCAAACATGTTTTTTCTTTACTCCTATTGTGAATCGTGAACAAATACTGGTGAAAGGAGAGAACAACAGGTTGGGACATGAAGGAAGGACCCAGATTGATTTTGATGATTGATGTTTGTTGTGCTCCAGATGGCAGCTTGTACCGATCATTTGTTTTTAAAGATTAAGAATGCTTTACCACCCAGTAGCAGCTTTTTGATTCGACGTGTCCGCTTCTTCCTTAAGTCGCCTTTCAGGTTATGGTTTTCTTATTTATTGGAAATGGCTGAACGGTACATTGACATTTGTGTCTTTAAGAGTTTATACTGGGATGCAGGATGTTGTGAGAAGTCCCAGATCATTGCAAGCCTGCGTGCTAGAAAATGTATTAAGCTTTAGCCATTTAAACATACACCTTGTTTTATTAGACCCCCCATGATGGGGACAGTAGAATGGAATGTTACAGACTCCAGACCCTTTAGTGTTGGCCCATTGTATTTTACTTTTCTTTACACAAACACATTTAAATACATGAGAGCAGCTTCAGTTTTTACAAGCTATGAGATGTTAAGTGTATGCAGCCTGACATTTGTCCAATTCTCTGGAGAGCAGATATTACTGATAATTTGATAATATCCTTTGTGCACTAGGGAGAAGGAAAGGTTCCTGTCCCACAAGTCATTCACTCTTTCCCATTAAAAACAAAAGCTAAAAAAAGCTTGTTCTGTAAGACCGGAGGCAAAATGTCTCTTATGTGGAGTTGAAATTTAGGTCACTGCTGAATGTTTCTGGGCGATATTGTAAAAATCTTTCCATTCCCTTGGTGCAAAATGGAATGAAGAACAATATTCATATATTAGCCAGTGACATGTGAGTGATTGAAACTGGTTGAGATTTATTATGATTTTCACACCATCGTTGTTGCCAGTAAAAGTAGGTTAGTTCATTTGACCTTATTCGCTGTATACACTAATGGATGGAAAGTAGCCGGGTGTTTTTTGTTTTTTATTTATTTTTTCTGTTTGTGGGTTTTCTAATTAGTGAGATTTTGTGGTAACCTTCCCACAAGACTTTTAGTCTTTATATTTCCAGTGGCTGCAGGTTCTTTGTATTCTCCCTCATGTTCTCGTTGTTCATCTCCCTCTTTGTCTGTTTAAGGTATAAAGTCTGAAATTAGCCCGGTGATAATAAAATGGTCTAACTGCGTAGGAAACTGCAGGACTAAATAAGGCATTGCAGCTGCTCCAATCTGTGAGGATTATAGCGAGTTAGCATATGATACGTCTTTAAATTTAAAATAAGACTCTTATTGTAATCAGAATGTTAGAGAAGATTTGTTTACTTTATAATAAGTGCAATTTCCTCACTCAGGTTTCTGTAATTGTATAGGAAGTACGTCGTTACAGGCTTGTTACAATGAATGAACTATCTGTACGCAATCGCACGTCAGGGTTTCGATTTCAGCTCATGACATTCGGCGGGATCTCCTTGCTTCAAACAGATGTTTTCTGCATCCCTCTTTCCCCCACAAATCCAACAGCTTGTATCAAGCTCATCAAAATATTTTTCCCATTTTTGGGCGTGTGGATTGAAGGACTCGTGCAAACCCCTTTCCCCTGTCGACCGTTCCTCGTTTCCTATTTTATTCTCAGAAGGACACGGCAGAGGTTTACATGTCTGTCACCACTCTCCACTGTCCACAGTGCTCTTTTAAAGAGCCACCGGGTCGTTGCTTTCATCTTCACCCTTTCAAGCTGTGTGATGTCTGACTGGAAAAATGTCTCTGATGCAACAGTGAAGGTTTACGTTCTCCTTTCTGCTTTAAAATCTTTAAAATAATATAAATGTCATCATAAATACACACGTCCTGAAACTGTTAGTTGAAACAGATGGAGGTTTTTCCACATCTTTTATGGTTTTGACCTTTCAAAAAGTAAATTATTATATTTTTGTTTCCACGCTCGTGCCATGTAAATGAAAAATGCAAAGAAAAGCAGTTTTCATGCAGGTTTAAATTTAAATAGTTGCACAGTTACAGATTAAATCGAAAAGGTAGAGGTTTTTTTTACAGTAACGTGGTCAGTTTAATGTACTTTTTAAATTTAACAGATATTAATGTCTGCCCCTTGTTGGGTTTACACAAAGAAAAATCTTGTTTGAATTATTAGTATTTACTCTTGACATTTTTGTGGAGACCACTGAAGCTTTTTGTTCCTAAAAGAATCGCGTGGAGGAGACGAGTGGAACATTAATAAGATTAAATGCACAACTCCCATCTGGCATCTTCAACTAATAACTTAAGTTTGATTATTTTATTACTTTGACAGGGCATTTATATAACTCCACTGTTTTTAATTTTAACTGTTTAGTTTGTCTTTCCCCATTATAAAGTAATATGAGTACAGTATTTTACCATTGGGACATTTATGTGGTTGAAGATCCCGAAATCCATGTTTGCTTTTTTAATTTCCTTTTTTCCTCACAAACTATCACTTCATGTAGTCAGTGCTATTTATAGCTGCATTAAACTGTTAAAACACTAAAATCATTGTTTTTTGCTTCTGTTCACAGTTGGTGATAAAGTACCTGCTGACATCAGGCTGACTTCTATAAAGTCGACCACCCTGAGGGTGGATCAGTCAATTCTTACAGGTAAGTTCTTAAACAACAAGAGCTCCTTCAGTGTTGTTTCTTTTCTAAAATGTTAGTTTTATAGTTTAGATGTGTATTTCACAAATTGTTAAAACTTTTCTTGCCTCCTTGTGGAATAGATGAAAAATAAATACCTGGACACACAATTTAAATTACATTTTATACCTGATAATTGTGACTTCTTGGCCCAAGTCTTGAAGAAAAAGAGTAATGTCAATGAAATGGACTAAAAACAAGTCTGTGGATGATAAAAGATGGCTCTAATGTACAAGAGAAAAGGTTTATATGCATCAAGTCCTTAAATCTTGACTTGCTCTGCTGCCTTAATTGGTAGCAAATTCCATGGGATATTTTAGTGTTTGAGCTATTTTTCTCCTCTCTTGCCTTCCCCATTCATGGCCATACCGCCTGTTGAACGCTCCCTGCCTTGTTCTTTTTGAACTGTTCAGTCTTTTCACAGCTGATTATGCCCAAAAGAACGCACAGTGTTAGCTGATATTGGACGAAGGTTTAGAAAAGCAAGAGCTCGAGCAGTATCTGATACTTGTCAAATCTGCTCAGTCAGCTGAGAAGTCTTTTCCACCAATCTGCCCAAAATGTCAACCAAGCATCGCTATTACCTCTTCACGCTCTGCTGTGTAGAAACTTAACGCTGCTTCTGTTCTTTTGTCTTCTGCTTCCTCTTCTTGTAGGAGAGTCTGTGTCTGTGATAAAACACACAGACCCGGTGCCAGACCCACGTGCTGTCAACCAGGACAAAAAGAACATGCTCTTTTCTGTGAGTGACTCACTGAACCATTTTTAGATTGCCAGTCTTCACTTTACCGTTGTTTTTTATTCTCGTCTATTTTTATTTGGAAAAGTGGCTACAGTTAAGCACAAAATAATTGTTCTTTTGATAGACATACATGCACACTAATCACTTTTTGGATCCGAAGAGTTTTTGCATCAGGTGGTCGGGGGGAGGGGGAGTCAGTGGCATGGTGGATCGCATCATGTCCCTTTAAGAAACTGCATTCCTTCTTTGTCACTTAGCTTAACAGGTGCTCATATCTTCGGGGGGGGGGGGGGGGGTGGTTGTGTTGTTG
>JAVCKU010000037.1:16746282-16764033 GCA_032273985.1 Hypsolebias coamazonicus | reverse complement strand
ATCTTCTTAAATTCTTGTTAAAGTTCTCCTGTGCTCGGTCCAGTGGCCGTCATTTGGCAGCCCATTGATTTTTGGCACAACCCTGGCCCACATTTCCAGGTTGTCAGGGGTGACACATAACAAACGCAACACGTCAGCGGTGATACATAATACATACATAATACATAATAGATGCGACATGTATGGTGAAGCAACATATTTATGGATTTTTCCTTTTTTTTTTTTTTTTTAATTTGGAATGATGCAACTTACAGGGCAGTGCAATGGGTACAGCGGAAAATACGGTATATATTGCTCTCCAAGTCTCTAAAGCCGTACATCTTTCTGAATTACTTTACAGATCATCTTCCAGATCACACCTTTGAACCTGACTCAGTGGCTAATGGTGCTCAAGATCTCGCTGCCCGTCATCCTACTGGACGAAATGCTCAAGTTTGCTGCCAGGAACTACCTGGAGCCCGGTAGAGAGCTGGAGAAGCCTGCCAGCTGCAAAGCCTGCTCCCTGTTTGCATGTATGGAGGGCATCTCCTGGCCCTTCGTGGCCATTTCCCTCCCACTGATTGTGTGGATCTACAGCTCTGACACTAACATGGCTGACATGTTCATGTCCTGACTGACCTGAGCACAACCTCAACTGTTTCATCCCCCCTCCCACTGCCATCACCTCCCTCTCTCCTTCTCTCTCTGCCTTCTTAAATGTGCATAGTTAGCGTGCGTGAGCGTTTGTAGACTTAGCGTGTGTGTGTGAGCTTGTGTGCACGAGAAGGACCAACCCATCGAATCTAACAAATAATATAAAAAAAGTTCATAGGTTGTTTGTTTTGAGTTGAGATAGGACTTGTGAATGGATGAGGCTTTAAAATATGTGTTAAGAGGACCACCACTCCCATAGCTTTGGACTGTGTTGCTGGTTTAAAAGCAAATATAGTGTTGACTTATTTTTTTTTTTGTTAATATTACCTTTAAGATATGTTTTAAAGATGTGTTCTGTGTCACTACAGTTCTAAAAAGTAGTTTTGTTGCGGTTCCCTCCCATTGAAAAGGAAGTTTAAGATATCAAATTATGTGACCTGTACAGAGATTGAACACTATTTTATGCAACCTTTTTTTTTAATGGCTTTGTAAATTGTTTAACCAGCGTGACTTAGAGATATCGCCTTGATTTGTTTTCTGTTTTACCATTGTGTCTTCAGTAAAAACTCTTGAGAGGACAAGCTCCATATGGCAGACAAGGATGGGGAAAGGTTTGGTTAAAACTTAAAGAAAAAGAAAAAAATTGGGAAACAAAAACAAAAAAAAGCTGCATGTCCTGTGACTAAGCATGAACTCTGTGGTTTCTCATTTCTAATTTATAAACGTCCCCCTCGTTAAAGCATAAATAACTTTGTAATTTTTTTTTTTACAGTGTTGAAAGTAAGTCAGTTTTTCTGCACCTGGCAGAGCACAGCTACCTCACATTGACAATAGGTTTTGCTCATCTTGCTTTTCAGCGGTTGTACTAAAAGAACATCTGAGGTGTGCCCCCTATTGTGCAGAAAAAGAACAAAATCTTTTTTTCATCCCCTTTAACCCCATTTTAAGGATATATTTTGTTTGTATGAACTTGTGGCATTCTTTAACTTAATTTTTGTTGTGCTGTGGAGGCAGAGCTGGGTGGGGATGCTGTTTACCATCTCCATAGCGTTTGATTCAAAGGACGGTAATATTTAAAGAATAATACTAAAAAAGCAAGTTTTACACATGAACATTGCAAATAAAACTTTTTTTTCTACTTTAAAAAAATACACTCATGAACCCTTTGAATCAAGTGTTTTCTGTCTTTATTTAAACATTTGAGGCTCATGGTTTTCAGTTTCACAAGTGTTTTTGTACGTGTATATTTTACTTGAATACAAAACATTTCAGACACAAATGCTTGAGTTTTTTTGACTGAACATGATGTGCAGGCGCTATTGGAAGAAACCTTAGACTGTAGAGTGCTTAGCTTATGGTTGTATATTTTGAGTCCGAGTCATTTGCACTAATTGAGCATTAATTTGTGTGAACATTTCTGTGTGAAACCCATCAAAAGCATGTGTTTTAGGTAGAAGCCTGGTTGTTCTCACCCACTTGTGTGTCTTAATTTTTTTCTTCAATGCCTTCCATTGGCTCTCCTGTCACTAGCGTGAGTATCCATTTCTTCCATCCTCCACTAAACATTATAAAAGACATTGATCATGTCTCATGTAGAAGTGTTTAAAATACAATTTTCAAATGGACATTATGTAAAATGAAAATAAAATGCAACATTTTGCAAACTCAAACTCACATTTATGGTAATCAAATGTTTAGAGTTGTTGAAATGTACAAGCCCGTCCCTGAAAGACATCTGGATAGAAGCATGTTTTAAAACCTGTATGATGCATTTCCTGATATGGAATTTGGCACTAATGTACCCCCATACCATCAGAAAGGCAGCCGTTTTGAAATTGTTCCGCAGTTTTTAGATTCGTTAGTTTCCCCTTGTTTTCAGGGGTGTGGGGTAGAGATGACTGTGTGAGGAAAAAGGTGTGCTACCTCTAGCTTTTTAGCTAGCATGTCTATTTCACTCAGCTAGCTTGGTGCTATGTCATTGCTAGCAATTGGCAGGGTGCTCGGTTCTGTTGACAGGGTGGGGCACCCTGCTTGTATAATAATGAATGTATTGTCGTCGTATGTTCCCATACCATGGTGAAATTGGCTCTCTGCATTTAGCTTATCCAAGGTGGTGTGGTGGGCGGAGCCTATTGGTGTACCCAGTGAGCAATTGGGGATAACATGATTTTTTTACTGATTGCCTTTCTTTTTTTTACAACAATTCTTACTAACCTGATGACAATTGAATTAATTGCAAAAATGCTCCTTTAGTTTTTGTGTCTTTGGGTTTACAAGATTTGCAAATATTTTTATTTGCATATTACACAATGTCCCAGATTTTTTCAAAATTGGTATGAATATACATAAACAAGGGAGAAATTGTGAGTCTACGACCACATTCCACTGTAGTGAATGTCGTGTGCCGTTCTTTTCACTCTTCTGACACGTGCTTCACAAAATCCATCTTTGTACAAGATGAACATTGATTTTTAAAGGTCAGTGTTTTATTTTGACTCTGCTTTTCCCCCTTTTAGGTTGGCTCTCATGAAAGCTTGCAGTTTAAAATTGGAATGAGAATCTGGAGTCATCCTTTCATCCCGCTCACGCTCAATATGCAGACACCATGAAGACCAGCAGTTTGTACCAATTAACTGGTAAAGAGGAATACAATGACTGAATATGTAATATATATACATATTTCTTTTTGCCCCTTGCATCACAACCATGAACACAATATCTTCACATTTTTGTGCTAAAATATGACAATATTCCTGTTTTATGTGCAGGGAAGTTCTTAGCACCCTTTGATCCCTCTTGCATGAAGAACTCTCATGTTACCTTGTAATGTGGGAAATTTCCAAAACACTAGGTTGAATAATCTTAGCTGTACATCGGTCTACAAAACATTTGTGCATGTTTCTGCTGTATGTAGGCTTTGCTTTTTTTTTTTTTTGTATTTATAGATTTTAATGTGTAATACTCAAATTATATTAGGATGGTTTTAAAATATGTGATAAATTGTAAAATCACTTTTTATTGTAATGGTTTGGGGAATTTGCACAATGTTGGAAATGGAGAATTGATTCATCCTTAACTTTTTTTTTTTTTTTGCCCATTAGTTCTCTAGGCATTAAGCCATTTACTTTTCATGATTTACTCATTTTTCATTAAACAGACTCATTTCTTGGTGAACTTGCAATATAAACATGTCTGGTTTTCTTATTGCCTTGACATTCCTGTTATATTATAATTATTATGAATCTTTATCAACTGCTGTAAAACTGTGATTTAAAGTGAGGGTCTCCTCATGACACCCGACTGAGGGATGATGTTAATCATACGTAAAGGAGACGTCAATCATTTATGAAGGTAAAAGAAATGATTGTACATGCATTACTGAGGTTGTGATTTCAGGTAAATAAAATATTAAAGTATTTGATTTGTCTTTTTTTGTTTGTTTGTTGTAAAGGCCCAAAATACTGTTTGAGACTTCTTCAGTCTGATGAAGTCTTGGATAAAAGAGGAACTGACTGAACCTCATGTATCTACCCAGATTATTGAGCATGCAGCAGAATATATTCATTTCTTTACATGCATGTCTAAATTGTGTGTCATTGTAAATGAATGATTTCTGTACAGATAATCTTGCCTTGACCTTTAATGTATTAATATGGTGTGTAAAAGATGGAGTACCGTTAAGCCATATTCCCATACTGTATATTTATAAACTTCTACCAGTTTAACAAGATAATTATTGTGAAGTCCACAGAAGGGAAGGGAGTACCGCCTAAATTTAATGCAACAAAGGCAAGCTGTATTTTATAGACTTTACATTATCTAGAGTGGAGCTGATGGCATATAAAATTGTATCATCAGCATAAAAGGTGAATGGAAGCTTCCCTAACAGCTTGTGGAACATCGTTTATAAATATATATTAAAAAAAAAATTTGGACCAAGAATTGAACCTTGGGGCACACCTGATGAAACGAAGAAAATGTGAAATATAAGGATCAACCTTTATTTGCTGCCACCTATTTGAAAAATAATTTGAAAGCCATGTTAGTGGCTGACCAGAAATGTCAGTATGGTTTAATTTCTCTAATATGATGGCGTGATCCATAGTCTAAGGCTTTAGCTAGTTGATGAAAATCACTGCAGCCAAGGGAGGACGATAACCTGTTATTGTTAAAGAAAAAAATCTTTGGAAGCATTACCTAAACCAAAAGATCAGATGGTTTGGGAATGAATTTTTCCAAATCAACAGATCACTGCAGATGATCTTTAGCAGAGGTAGAAACTTCTCTGCTCAGCCTATCTTGCTGGAACAGGGTGTGCCTGGTCAGGTTTAAATCTGTTTAGGAAATGGGATTCTGGTCCATTTTAGGTAGGCTTCTATGTGGAGAAATCCCAAACCTTTGCAAGAACAAAATTAAAAGCATAAATCACTAAACCGTGAGGAAATATTTAGAAGGTCTGAGTCGTTGCATGGGCCCAGGTGAACATGAATACTGTATTCCCAGAAATCAGGAGGAGCGATAAAATGAGAAGATGACAAAAAAAATGGTAACACTGTGATTTTATAAGCATATAATTACATAAAAACATACTTGAAAGCTATTTTATGGTGTTGCATGACAATAAAATCATAAACGAAAGGAAATCCAGCAGAACTCCTACAGACCAGGTAACATCAAGCAGATCAGGTCCAAGCCAAACACTCGGTTTCAAAGCTAGGTATTGAGTGCTCAGAAGCAGCATTGCGGAGCAAAATGAACACAGACGAAACCAAAAAACTGAGTTAAAGACGAGAAAAATAGAATGCAACAGGAGGCATGCTCCAATCTCAGCATGGAGCCAGATCACTGTGCCTGGTGATTGATGGAGACTGGGTTGGGCCTGGCAGCTGGTGGTGAAATTCAGGCTAGGTAGCTGATAATGTGGCCTGGGCTAGGCTTGTTCACAGGGCCTGGCTCAGCTGCTGTACCTAGTGGCAACAACCAGCTTGTCACTGTCATCCATCTGCCTGAAGAGCCAGGGAGTTCCTGAACCTTCTGTGTTCATTACTTGCCCCAGCGAATGGGACTGGTGGTAAATGATGGAGTCTGGTCTGGGTCAGGTGAGGCCTGGATCTGTTGGTGGCCGGTGAAGCTGACAGACTTAGAGTTGAGGTCCTCCTTTGTGAAGAAGATGGTCACTTTTCTGTGGGTTAAAGCTGCAGGATAAAAGGCTCTGACTGATTCCGCTTGAACTGGTTGCTGGACCTGTTGGCTGATGGTGGAGCCTGGGTTGCTGCTGCTCAGCACATATGAGCACAACCAGATTCCACAAGATCTTTGTTTTAAAAAAAAGTGGCATTTTGGTGTCAACTCATTAGCAAATGACAGTATTTCAATAACCACTGTATGGATTTTAGTGAAACATTCAGAAAATAATCTTTGAATGTACATGTATAAGTAATTAAATTTAACAGCCAATTAAAATAAAGATAAATAGCTATAATTTATTTGATGTTGCTGAAACTTGTAGTTTTAGCTGAGACTCTTGCTGCTCCCTTCATCACGGGGTCGCCACAGCAAGAAGACACACGTGAAATATTTGGCAATTTTTTTATGCTGTATGCTGGGTGCCCTTCTTGACACAACCTGGGCTCGAACCCACAACCTCAGGATTACAAGAATGCAGCGCTGACCATCAAGCTACTGCAACCCTCTCCCCAAATGTCAAATAGGCTACATACTTATTGTGTAAGATTGTTTGGCTGAATATTTGTTCAAACCTTTACATTTTGGGAGTCATCCTTATTAGACTGTTGGCAAAATACAACATGAACCGCTTCTCTGATAAAAAAAAAAAAAAATTGCCACTATTAAGATTTGGAGTCATTTTAAGACGGGTGCAACTCAACAAACATATGGCTAACCAGTTGTGCAGCCATTCAGCCAACACTGGATGTGGTAGTAGCTGAGAGTCATACACAACACATACTCCAATATTAGTGAAACATAAATGGCTATAATTTAGTCAGTTTATAAACTTTGAGCTCAAACTTAGCAATTATTTAATAAAGTTACCAACAAAAAAAAAAGTAAGTAGGCTTATTAATAAAGTTGGGTATTGTGAACCAACTAATAAACTTTTTGTTCAAAGTCATACTTTAAAATGTAATGACATTGTTCATATAAAAATCCTGGAAATAATGTGTAAAGCACTGAATAAAAGTCTTTCTTCTGGAATTCAGAAATTATTTAAGTTAAGAGAGAGCAAATATTATGAGGTTTGTTAATATTTGAACAAGCTAAAGAGAAAAGTAAAGTAAAATCTAGATGTATTTTAGTTATCGGTGTGAAACTGTGGAATGAATTGAATGATGGTCTCAAATTATGTGCTTTTATGGAGAGCTTTAAGAGCCTTAAAATGTAAAATTATAAAAGCTTAAATGTAGATGTATATATGTATTGTGTAACCATGTATATATGTAATGTGAGTATGTATATGTATTATATATATGCATATTTAAATATATGGTAAATGTCCATATGGGCAGTAGATATCTGTCATTATGTAGGCTGCTGAATCTATGAATAGGGTAGGCAAGTATAAGCCTTGGTTGGCTTCAGCCTATTCCTTTTTTTTTTTTTGGTAAATGATTGTTTTCCCATTTTATTTTGTTTTCCTTTATTTTATCTTTTTGAAATGTTTTTCATTGACCAAAATAAAGTTGAGTTAGTGTTTCCCAAAAAGCAGTGCACAAATTGACCACTAGGAGGTAGCATTTAGTTAAAACAGCTGAATTCGACCCCAATGACCCACTGGCAGAAGAAACTGTTTTAAAATCGACCTAGAGGTGATAAAATGACGCAGTATCACAAATTATTGGCTTTAATTGGGAAAAAATTGAAATCACGTCAATTATAACGTTACGATAAGGTGAAATCAAGAAGTAGACAATTAATTTAACGGGTTACGTGAAAATTTGATTTGTATAATGTGCGCAAGAAAACTCAAATGAGGTTTAGAGGAGTTTGGATTCCTAAAAAAAAATAAAAAAAAAAAAATAATAATTTAAAAAATAAAGAGTTTGGATTCCTGTGAACCTGAAGGGAAGTGACGTTTCGTCTGCTCTGTCTCTTTAACCAGCAGACTGTCCTCCTGGCCCCGCCCACTGCTTTCTGCGCCTCCGGTGCTGCTGTGCCGGAGATGGGGAGCGCGCGCGCACAGCAGCATCACGTCCCCAAGACACGGGATGAGTCTGGAAGGAAACATTAAAACCTTTAACGCCAAACAGGTGCACTGGATCCGAAATGGGATAAAAGATTCAAGCTGTTCACGGACGCCGGACTCGAGCGCTTAAAAACTCTCGTTCATGTCCGTTCTCCTTTATCTCTGCTGATACAAAGGCTCTTTGAGGAGAAGCAGCACCTGGGAATAAAACCATACAAATGCACGAGAGTGAACGGAACTGCGCTGTTTAAAATAAAAGGGCAAAAAACAAAAAACAAACAAAAAAAAAAAAAACCCTGGAGTGACAAGTAAGTGAACCGAGCAGGATTAAAACACTTTGTTTTTTCTTCCATGTGTCCCCCTGCTAAGACGTCAGTCATTGTGTCGACGCTGATTTTTCTTCATGCCATTTAACCAGAGAATTAAAAAAAAAAAAAAAAAAATCTCTGCGGAAATAATGCTGAAGAAACATGAGCTTTATTGCAGCTTTTTATTCCCTTTTCTTTTTCTTTCTAACTGAGACGCAGGCTTCTCTTGTTCAGAATGGGATTGCTGCGACAAGTGGCGTCAATTAGGTTTCCTAAAAGCCTGCAACAAGCAGCCTCCGGGATTTAACTGGACCTGGCCATTGTTGTCTGTAGTGACAGGGGTGTGCTGCGCTCGGACACGGCCCAAGCGTGGCACCACACCAGCAGCCCCCCCTTGTGCGTGAACCAGGGTCATAGAAATAAATTAAGCACAGTATGGTGGAGCCCGTGGGATTCATAGAGGCTTGGAAAGCACAGTTCCCGGAGTCTGAACCCCCCAAGATGGAGCTGCGGTCCGTGGTAGGCATTGAGCAGGAGCTGGAGAAGTGCAAAGCTTCGATTAGACGCCTGGAGCAGGAGGTGAACAAGGAGCGCTTTCGCATGATCTACCTGCAGACCCTCCTGGCCAAAGAAAGGAAGAGCTACGACAAACAGCGGTGGGGCTTCAGGAAAACGCCGCTCAACGAGGGGGTAGATCCTGCAGCGGTGCAGGGCGCAGAGTCCCAATCCCAGCAGCCCCACATGCAGGAGACTGGTGGGGTTGGTGTAGCTGGAGGATATATTAGTGCAGGTGTTGGTGACAGGAGTCGTTTTCAGCCGCTTGGAGATGGAGCTGGCAGGTCCAAACCAAGACCTCCACCAGCCAGGAAATCGGCCTCGCATGGAGATAGCCTGGAGTCTGCGTTTGATGCCCCACAGCAAGTTGAATCGACTTCCTGTGACAACCTCGATGGCCTCTCCCCATCTAAGCAAAGGGGCGGCATGTCGGTGTCACCCCGCAGGCCTGCCCTTTCTCCCCCAGAAAAGGAGCTGCCCTCTGACCCCAAGGACAAGCTGGGGATGGGACTTGGTGTGGCAGCGCTTAGATCCAACTTTGAAAGGATCAAAAGGGCCAACTCTCACTCTACTGGGGAAGCCGCCAAGGGAGGAGAGAGGCAGCTGCCCCCACCGCCACCACCATTCTACACCAACATGGAGTTCCACCATGACAGGGGTTTAGTCCGAGTCAACGATCGAGATGTGTCCGATAAGATCAGCTCCCTGGGCACTCAGGCCATGCAGATGGAGCGAAAGAGATCCCTCCACTCCCTTCCCGGTAATCTTGCAACAGTGGCAGGTGAGCTCCGTGCCAGGCCGGTGTACAGAGGAAGGTCTACTGAGAGCACCTGCGGTTATGATGCAGAGTATGAAGATGGTGAGCCCAACCAGCGGCATTCAGGGAGAGCCAACGGCGGCAAACCCCCTCCTCCTCCCTGGCAACCTTCAGAGTTCCAGGCCTACTCCAGCGTCTATGTTGGTGGGGTGATGATGGGTGAAGGTGGAAATGGAGATGGTAGAGGAGGAGGTAGCGGCGTCACGATGAGAGACCACAGCGGAGGTGATGATCACCTCCTGACCTGGCCCCGCCGCTCCTACTCCCCAGGTAGTTTTGAGGACACTGGAGGAGGCGGCGGCTACACACCAGACTGCAGCTCGAACGAGAACCTGACATCCAGCGAGGAGGACTTCTCCTCGGGTCAGTCCAGCCACGTCTCTCCGAGCCCAACCACAGCCTTCCGTCGACCATTCAGAGAGAAGAGCCGCTCGCCGTCCCAAAATTCCCAGAACTCTCAGCACTCCTACGACAGCAGCAGCCCACCAACGCCACAGTCCCAGAAGCGCCACCACAGGCAGCAGGGAGGCCATGTGGTCATGTCCGAGGCCACTATTGTGAGTGTTCGCAAAACTGGTCAAATCTGGCCACCTGCTGCCCATCATGACCTCGTACCCCACGGTAGAGCATCTCATGACAACAGTTACCATGGAGACCACCTAGGTAAGTGGTAGTTGCTGTCTTTAATCCATTGTGCTGGGGGTCTTTTTAATCTGCACAGGGGAAATGAACAATAGAGTGTGAGCGAGTGTAATTTAGTCATGGTGGTTCTTTTGCATTTTCAGACTGTTCTTCATGGAACCAGTCTCCTTTTTAAAACCACACAGTTCCCGAATGATCAAGTGGCTGATAATGTGTGTGGGATTGTGTGCGTATGCGTGTGTATGTGTGTGCACTCGGAACAGCTTGAAATGTGTGTCCTCTGAATGGCCTTGCGTGGGAGCCAGATGAAAGATCCACCTCTGCTTATTCCTGGAATGTCAGTGGGGTGGGTGAACAATGAGCATGGTCAGTCTGGGTCGACATTACAAGTCTGGTCTTTTCTCGGGCAACTTTCATGGCATTTGTATGTAATTCAAATAATGGGTGTCTCGTCAAAAGCCTGTCCCTTTATTCTAAACCACAAACTTGTGACGTTTTAGTCAGCCTCTAGCTCATACTAGAACATAATTACAGGTCTCTCTTGTAAATGAGTCCTCATGGCTTACTGTGGCTAACTTGTATATATAAAGGTTGAATGAATTAAAAGGACTACCATTCTTTAAAGGAATGCGTATTACCTGCCATCTTTCATAGCAGAGTTTTAGCCACACCTTGTGAGAAACTTTACCTCTTTATCTGTAATTTTGAGTAAGCTTAAGCATTTTTTTGCATGGGCTGAAGTTGATTAGCTGTGGCAGCGTCTCCAACTAGGGTGATTCCAAAATGTATTCAGTTGTATAGTAAATCTGATGATTAATTTCTGTGAGTTTATTTAAAATATATCCATTGGTTCACGAGGTATTTTGCTAAAAGTACGTACGAACGAATAAGCCCCTGAGCCATGGCACCTTTGAAAGAACAGCTAGAAGACTAGTTCCACAACTTTAGAGACTAATGGGACTGCCAGGAAGAAACTTGACAGCAATAGAGCTGTGTTGCTTTGCAAAGAAACACATCAGGAGGTTTTTAGTTTTACTGTAAGTTTCTGTTGGAGAGGTTGTGTCAGGTCATGAGCTAAAACAAGCACTTTTCGGGTTGCTCAAATATTTGATATCATCTTAGGACCGGGAATGCTGTTTACCAAGGTGCGATTAGTAGCGGTCATGCATAATTTGGGTAAGTTATGTCTTGGTGGCATTTAGCTGTGAAAGTACTTAGTGTTTAAGTGCCTATTGAGATGTAAGAGTTTGGACCGGTGCAGTTTTTGACCAGGCAGGCAGCAGGATGTAGGTGTCACATGTCCACAACAGTGCCAGGATGAACTGCAACAAGGGAACAAATGTTATAATGGTAAACGCAAAAGACCTCAGTGCAATGTTAGATAATTACCACACTCTGCTGCAAAGCTGAAATGAACGCCAATGTTTTTGCCTGCGTCTGGTTATGCACGTGTTTGTGTGTCTCCCAGGCTGGCAAAGTATGTCATGAGCAACTAGAAGAATTTCAATGTCATGTAATTAATAGTTTAGTGTAATTTGAATTGTCATTCAACCTTTATTTATACAGGCTAGCCTCGTTGAGCCACGGGGACTCATTTACAAGAGGGACCTGAATGCCTCAAAGTAATCACTGAGTTTACATCTACACATGAATTACATTTGGAGTCTATCCAAGTTGAGATGGTTGCATCATCTAATGAACAATAGCTTACATAAAAGTGTCTATAACTCTTTGTTTTACAGATATTGAGCTAAAAGTTGACATGGTAGTAGCCAAAAGTCTGTACTAACATACACTATATTCTGAATGGACATCTTTAGACATTGCATGCAATCGTGTATAACATGAGATGATCTAAATCTAAAACTCTGGCATAAGAAATGGTAGGTAATGTGCATTTCTTTTATTTGAGTGAGAAGAAAGTGTAAGACCTTGGATGAATAGTCTAAATGTTAAATGTAAATGGACTGTACTTGTATAGCACCTTTCTATCTTATCAAGACACTCAAAGCAATTTACACTACAATCTGTGCCCTCATTTACCCATTCATACAGCACTCTACTAGATCTATAAAAAGCTAACTGAACAAATCATTCTAAAGACACTAATCAGCCTTAGTAGTAGTCTGTAGTAGTGACTGTACTTACAATAGTACTGACAGTAGTACTGACTGTAATACTTACAGTAGTAATGACTGTAGTACTGAAATGCCTAAAATACCTTGAGCATAATAGTCTTGTTGCATCATGTTTTCATTCAACCTTTGGGTTCGGTGTCCATATCAGAAATGTGAGGTGAAAACTATCTTGCATTATGACAATTAAAAGATTAAATAAAAAAAACTGTGTTATGTAGAGGCAAAGACAAATTGCTAGCTCTGATGACCAGAATGTTATTCATTCAATCTCAGAAAGGCAGTCCCGCTGCGAGTGGCTAGCTAATTCTCCAGCTGCTGCGTTTAGGATTATCACTGCACTGTCTCCCTCCTTTGTTTTAACATATTTTCCACAACAATGAGCCCTGTGGGAAGTTAGGCAAGCTGGAAAGGCAGGGATGGAGACGAGGGGAGAGAAGGAGGAGGGCTTGTGATGCAGACAGAGATGCACTTAGTGGGATAATCTGGAATTTGAGCATAAAAAGTAAATTCAGACACCCTGCAGAGTGGTTTGTGTTTAGGGTTAAGCTAAAAAACCAAACCCACGTGATGCTACTAGGAAAAGGACTGGCTTCTGATGAATGATGTATATTTTCACTCCTTCCAGTGTGGTATTTACATATACATTAGCCAAAAAAAAAAAACAAACCTAAAAGTTGAGCAAATAGTGTTTTCATGGGCAGCTGATGATGCTAATAAAGAGCGGGACGGCGTTGTGAAGAAGACTGAGGGAGGCAGAGTGCAAGGCAAAGCTGTCTTTTCTCGCTTCATCGCTCAGGGATGCGGGGGCTGCGAGGAGGCACAGATGGGAAGAACTCTCCCGTTGTGTAACAGAAGCGCAAACAAGCTCAGGCTTTTCACGCACAAAAACACACATACTTGAAGGTTTACTTTTCTACCTCTTGTGCTTCTTTGCCTTCAGAGAAAGTTTGTTTCCTTGAGTTGGCCTTCAGACTGTCTGTTTGACGATAAGCAAAACCAAGAGAATGGCAAAACAAGCAAATCGTTCAAACATTTACCTCAAGTTTTATTTATTGGAAGAAGTGGGGATGCCTGGCAAGTTAAAACCTCACACAAGAAAATGTTTGAAAGCAAAGCTGGTTTTCTTCTTTTGGGACTAGATTCAGCGAACGGTCTCGCATCAAACATTTGATTACTCATGCTGAGCTAGAGAGCTGACCAGTCTCTTTTATATCGCCATGACTTGCTTTTTATATCTTGGCACAGCAGGGCAGAAAAGTCTCATAAAATGCAGAGCAGGAAAAAAAAACATTCACTTAGAGATATAAATGATGATATGATTTATATAAACCAAAATAAGTTGTATAGAGTCTAACTGATAACGCTCTCACATTAATGCACTCGTCTTGTGACTTTATTCCAAATTGCTCCACTGCATGCTGATTTCCGAATTCCCATACTTTTGCAGTCTCATGATACTTTTGTCTATTTTTGACCCCATTTTTATGTTCACACATTAAAGTTAACAGTTTATAGTGGGGAGGTTTTACCTGTAGGCTTCAAATATCTCATAAAACCACAAGTTGTGCAACAGATGGATAAAGGAGAAGAAAAGACTTAAAAAGCCTATAAAACAACTAATACATTTCAAGTTTTCGTAATTGGTGTGTATTTAAAACCTTTAATAAAATGGGTTGAAGATGTAAATTCTACTTGAACTATGTTCCAATTTAAATTAAAGGGAAAACGTGTAGGATCCTTCAGGGCTGGGCTACATTAAGACAGAATAGTTGATATTGTGGTAAACAAAGTAAACCAAGTTACCACTGGAAAGAACTTGGGGTTCATTGTCTTGTCCAAAGACACATCGATCAATGGTTGTAAACTGTACAACAAACGATGTCAGAAGTTGACTAGTTTTATTGGCCCGTGAGATTATGGGTTCTCAGTCAATAAACAAAAAAATGTTAGTTACTACAGTAATGGCTAAAATCTTAAATTTCAGAGGTTGATGTGGTTGAGAAAGTGAATCATGACGCTTTCCATTATTTACCGGTTTATTCAATCTCCCCCCAACCAAAAAAAAAGGAACAATAACAGATACTCAACTTGTTGGAGCAATATTTAGAAAGTTAGAATTTTTATATTTTTAAGAAAATGCAATAGGGAATATGGCCTGGACACACAGTTGTTTGTCCGTCTGCCCGGCCATCCATCCATCCTTACCCACTTCTTCCTTTTCATTTCTCTGGTGCCCATATCCAGCAGTCACTGTACAAGAGGTGGGGGACACACTTGACAGGTTGCTAGTCCATCACAGGGACACCTAGAGACAAATGAGACTAACAACCATTTACACTCTTTCTCTCACACATATGGACGATAGAGTTACCAATCAGTCTAACATGCATGTTTTTGGTCTGTGGGAGAAAACTCACGTGTGCACAGAGAGAACATGCACGCTCCACCCAGAAAGGACCCCAGCCGGGATTTGACCCGGTGACCTTCTCGCTGAGAGGCAACAGCTCTACCAACTGAGCCAGTTGTTTTTCCATACTACTGTATGTTTGCCCTTCATACTTATTCAAACATTTTTTTTTAACATTTCAGGACTGTGTAGGAACCCTATAAAATGTGACTGCAAGTGTCTAGAGTCGCCATGTGCAATTTCCATTTATTCATTTGAACTTGAGACAAATCTCCTCTAAAGCCAGTAAATACATGTGGCTCTAATGACAAGAATATTAAAGTATAACCGACTTGAAGTATATTTGGTAATTGGGAGTAAAATTCACCAAGAGTATATTTATTTTTCATCACCAAATGACCAAACCCAGTAACCATCAGCTAAATCAGCATCTGTGCAAGTATTCAATGGAGACTTGGATGAGATGTATAACTGGTCTGGTTTCTTGATGTTCCACTTGTCTGAAATGTAACTAAAATGTTACCATCGTTCATCTAGTTTCCTTACTTGCTTGTTCTTGAAGAAGGAGCTGGTTTCATTCAGTTGTTAGATAAAAGGTGCTATGGACAGCCACCTGTCCATCACAAGACCACATGAAGACACAGGATAGCCAGCCTTTCATGCTGTCTCTCATACCTAATCACAATGTAGAGTAGCAATTTACCTTAACATGCATGTTTTGTACTGCTTGTTGGCATGCTCATGCTAAGTTTTGTGCTAATGTAAGATGATTACACACCACACCCTTAACTGGTGTGGCATGTTGCGGAACCGATGAGTTGAGACTGTGGCAAAGCGCCATAAGGGTGCTTTTGAACACCCCCACCCCCTCTCCAGTCTCTGGACATGGCAGTGCAAGAGTGCCATCACAGAGGATCTGAGCCTACATGAATCTACATTTCTGCCCTATAACATGATTCAACATTTCCATCTTAGCAAATGAAGGAAGAAGGGGAGGAAACAGAAAGCTTTACAGTTGGTCTGCTGTGGCACAGTGACCCCTTTTCACACTGCCTGGGGAGTGACTTGAGCTCTTAAAAAGGCTTGTTCAGTGTTTGCAGTTGAGCGAACTTGGCAGTGATAGTCAGCACCCAGTAGCTATAGCCTCGGAGTAAAGGCCTGTGATCGGAGGACGGGACAGGGACAAGGGAGGGGGTGAAGTTCGAGGGGGGAAACAGACCTGACTTTTTTTTTTTTTTTTTAACTGAGCTGGTGCAACCTGCTCAGATCAATTGCACCGTTTCAAAACTGTCTTGTAAAAAAAAAAAAAAAAAAACCTGTCTAGTAGAGCAGACCAGTCTGCTGACTCATTTAAGATTTACCAGTACTTTAGATTGCATGTGTGTATGAGTGATGACTTTTGTGCTTGTATGAAAGAAAATTTGATTGCTGATTGACTTGGATTGTGATTATCTTATCAGTTTGTCCAAGAAAATACTGTAAGAACGTGAACTATATTGCAGTGTTCAATCAGGAGGGCATCTTGCGTGTCTTGTGTGTCTTCTAAATCTTCGCTGACTGATATAGACATGTCCCAAACCAACATAGATGGATGTTTTTGCTTGTTTGGGTTCTTAATGTAGCATGAATTATGTTTGTCAGCATTGGGTCCCATGTCTCAGCAGTAAAAGCCCAGCCTGGCATCAGTGTTGGTGTTGGGTTGCCAGGCTAGCATTGGAAATGATGGTCCAGCCATTCTAGCAACTCCCCAAAGAGAGTCAAACTGCCTGGCTTGGTTTGTTAGGCTGGAGCAGACAATTTTAAACTGGAATTCTACTGCAGACATCTGTGTAAATGTGTGTGTTCATGCAAAATTTTAAGACTTTTAAGACTTTTTGAATATTCAAGTTGACCTTAGGCTGAAGAGAAGCAGTTGAGGTAATACAATAATAGTAATAATGTGTTGTCATCATTGTATGTTACTATACAATGGCGAAGTTGGCTCTCTGCATTTAACCCATCGTACCTGGGATAAACTCAGGAGGAGCAGTGGGCAGCTATTGAAAGCGCCCGGGGAGCAATTGGGGCTAAGGTGTCCTGCTCAGAGATACCACGAGATGTGCAATGGCTGGGGATTGAACCTGGGACTTTCAGGTCTCAAGTCGGCTGCCCTGCCTCTACACCATCTCGGCCCCAAACGCAAATGCTGTTTAATACAAATGCATATGAACATGTACGTTAGGCAACTATGAGTAACTGCTGTTCCTTGGGTCTGTTTACTACTTCTTCTTTTATGTGTGCTTGTAATGCCTTTCCTAAGCAAACCACAATCTATCCTACAAGTCTTGTAGAGAGGAAAAGGAGACTTGGAAAACCCCTAATAAATTTTGTGACCTATTTTTTCCCAATAGTTAATAGACTCAGCCCATTAAAGATTAGCCATGCTGGATCCATAAATATGGTCTGTGCTATTTTGTTCACAGAGCCTATGGAAAACCATGCATGATGGTGTGGAGCCCAAAAATCTCCTTGCACACCTTTGGCCTTATAGTACATGTGGCTTTCTACAGTATTACTGTGAAAGTTGCAAACCACAGTCAGTTCTCTCTGGGACCAGTTTACTGTCAAAGCTGAGATGGAAAGAACACCAACTCCTTGGTTTCTGGTTGAAGCCACTTGGCTGAATAGCTTCAGTGCAGCTGAATGTCCCTGTGACTCACCCCGAGTTCTCAATTATGCAGGTCTGATTTCTGCTTTTTATATATCTGCACTTACTCTGCTTTCAGTAATAAATAAGTAGGTCCGGAATACATTTGGTAATTTTTAAATATTTATATATTAGGTTGGAGGATTAGAAAGGCTGTGTCATAAGGTGATCTTTATGTTTGGAAGGCAGAGACGTTAAAATGACCTTTTATTAGTCAGAGTCAGTTTCTTTATTGTCATTCGCACCACATGTACATGTGGTGGAACGAGATTGTGTACTCGGAGTCCCAGTTACATCCCACAATAAAATGTAAAAGAAAAACAGTAATAAGATCTAAGATATGAACTAAGAAAAACATCAA
>JAVCKU010000037.1:16696057-16706070 GCA_032273985.1 Hypsolebias coamazonicus | reverse complement strand
GCCCTCTGGAGTGAGGGTGAAACGTTTCTACTAAAAAGAAACTGTCCAGATGACCTGATTGAGAGTTATCAGATAAAGACTCTTGCTCTTCTTTTAACATATTTGAGGGAAATATTCTTGAGATCCAATAATTTTGTGTCTTTTTAGGATTTTTCAGCTAAGTTAACTTTAACAGATTATTTAATAGTCATTCAAGTGAAAACAGGATTTCATGATAAAAATGATACCATTCATTTCATTTTTTAATCTTCACTGATAAAAAACATGAATACATAAAATGTTTTGCAAAATCGTTTCCACCCTCCGTCTTAGACCCGTCCAGGTCCACCCATCTGCCAGTGGTGGGGGTCCGGGCCCCGGCCTCGTGTGCTTTTGTGGCTCTTATGATCCTCCGCAGTGACCGTCGGAGCTCGGAGCCTACAGAGCGCATGAGATCTGGGCTCCAGGTCGGCAGCACGGTGACCGGCGGAGCTCGGAGCCGGGGAGATGACGCCACGCCTGGCCTGAGGGGACCCCGAGGCTTCGGTGGAGAGGACCATGGAGAATCAGGGACCAGCAGAGCTCTGTCTAGCTCGCTCCAAATGTTGTCGTCGGCCACCAAGCACACACACAAAAAAAAAATACCTGTACTTCAGCATTAGACCACGGTGTTACCATTATTGTCTTTGAAATCTTAAAAATTTACCCAATCGCTCCTCGGGTTTGGAATTATTGCAAATGGCAGATCTTGTTGCTGTGAAAAGTTTTTCAACAGCCAGTGACCAGTCAGTGACCGACAGTGCTCTGATGTCATGTTTTGTGTCCGTTTGGAACCCCAGAGAAAAGAGTCCTGAAAAAAGGGACTGGTCCTACTAGTGGAACAGCCTTGGAGCCATGCTGAGTCGAGTCGAACCGTGCTGTACAGTTACTTACAGAAAGGGGGAGTTAGATATGGGTACCATCTTGAATTGCGGTAGCTATGAGTCCGTCTTGGTCTCATGAGTGCACTTGTCAAGCTTTTTATGCTGATCCGTGCATATCTCCTGCAAACTATTCACCCAGAAACACATGGGGAGTAAATCAGATTGAAAGGCTCCCGCCTAGGTGTGTGTGAGTTCAATGGGAGTTAAGTGTGGGTTCAAATATGCAGTCAGACTCCCCTTCACCCCAAAGATGGGCTCATTAGTTGCCAGGGTGATGAATAAAAGATGGGGCGTCTGGAGATGTGGGGACTTCCTCAGGGAGTCGTCTGGGCTCTGGAAGGATGAATGAAGACTTAATGTCTCCTTTCTACTCGCACACAAAACTTCTACCTGGATGTTCAAGCTCCCTCCTTTTTCATCTGCACCCTTGTGGTGTTTTAGGGGGATTTGAATTTTTTTTTATAAGAGTAATGTTGCATTGTTGCTCAGCAAGAATTTTCATTCATTTTTTATTATTTCTTCCTGCCCCAGGCCGTGAATACAGAATGAAAGTTGTCGCCTTTAAGTGCAATCATAAATCATAAGTGCATGACACGTTTACTGTACCTCCGAAACACTTAAATTTACACTCGGTTGGAGCATTTTTCTCTACTACACGTGTTCGTGTCTGCAGGTTGTAAACAATTCAAGGGTTTTCTGCAGAAGCAGATACTAGTAGTAGGTAGTCTTTTTGTGCAAGTGTAAAACGGTTTGATGCATGTGGAAAATGATCTCTTTTGTTAAAGAATTTCCCAGCTTTTCTAATATGAAAATAAAACCTTAGGTTTTACATTTAGAGAACTGGACCAACTCTTATTGTGGCTGCTACTTACAGATCAATTCACTCATTTAGAAATAAAGATAAACAAATAAGTGAGCTTACCAATTTTTATTGATACTGGCCACATGTAAAGCATTGGCAATCGCCCTGCCTGTACACAGGTAATCCATTACCAAGATGGAAAATGAAGATGCAACAGCAGCTGCTGCAACCTGTTTACTACACAGCCCGCATTTGAGTTTTTTAAGCAAGAAAGATTATGATTGGCAACAAACACAGGAAAAATATCAGTCATTCTCATTTTGCTCAGACCCCTCATGTCAATGTCAATGCACTACATGCCATAGATGCTTATTTTATTTTTTATTTTACCTTTATTTTACCAGGATTAAAAAAAAAAAAAACATTGAAATTAATAACCTCTTTTTCATGGGAGTCTTGGCCAAGAGGCAGCAACAAATACAACATAAAAAAAATTACACAGTTAAAAGAAAATGTCAAGCTATAAAAAACAGGTACATGTCATTGAATTGGCCTCAATAACTTTTAGTTTGGGTGTAAAAGCACTGAATGAGATGATTTCCGTCAATGTCAGAGTTTCCCGTAGCAAGTTCCAAGAAGCGGGAACAGAATGGAAAACAAGCCACCTTGCCCAATTTAGTCCAAGCAAAAGGGACAGAAGTGGCAAACTGTGTGAGCGAAAACTATTAGTCAACATTTCTCTGTGCAATTGCAGTACAAAAATAGGCCAGCAGGAGTTCAAGCAGTGCCTTGTACGGTAAATAAAAGTTAACCAGTGGGAGTTCCTTCGGGCAGCCAGACCAGGCCATCCCACCATTGAATATAAATCACAATGGTGTATTGTTGAAAGGCGTCCAACCCCTCACGATTAATTAATTTGGTTGTGCATTCAGTTAAATTACTGTAGTTGGGTCAAAAAGCCCACTTTTTTTATATCAATAATGATTAAAGCTGCACAAAATACAGAACTTTATCTCCATATAAACATTGCACCAGATGCTTATACAATGAAAAATCATAATCCGCTACAATTTTATACCCTGTTGTCCAGTATTGTTTCCTTTGATTGGTTGATTGGAGTGAAGAAAGCATGGGATTATTCTGAATTAAATTGTCATAGATATATTCAAAAATAGCATTAAAGTGACTTTTTTTTATTGTGTAACTCTACTAAAATGTAAAACGTATATCCTAATAGTAATTTTTTTTGATTGGCTGATTTATGTAAGTCAGTGTTTTACTAAACCAAAGGCGTCCATCTGACTCATGAATTGTTGGCTAGCGGAAAACAGATTAATTCTGGCTCCAACTATAACAATAAACAATGTCTGTATACAGTTCTGTAATTCATATTCTTCTGGGTCTCAACAGTTCCCAGAAATCTGTACTGGCATTCACTCATGCAGTGGTCATGGAAACAGGCTACCATCACGTAGTAAAAACATGAACACCCACAGACACAAGTGCTTCTCTTTACAAGTGCATGTAAATAATTTAAGAGCAGTCTATAACATACATTTGTACTTTATAACATATGTACTTACTGATGACTGAGTAGGAGTGACACACTAGTTGTTTAGGAAAGTAAACCAGCAATAATAAAAATAAAGAACGTTGATATATGGCTCACACATTGACTCCAGTAGCCTGAATACGCTGAAACTTGGCAACAATTCCATAAAGTAATGTTCATTTGGCAAACATTTTTCTCTCTTCATCTGCTCATCTCAACCCTTTTACATCTCTTGTACTGTATATGGTTTTTGAGGCAGATTATTAGTGGCAGGATAAATATGTGTTGTGAGTCGAAATATGCATGACGAGGTTTTTTTTTCTTCTAAAATCCCAGATATTTTGCATTTCGTCCTTAATTACTTGGCTTAGTTTGCTTCTCTTTTGTCTACCTTTCTCATTATTTCTCTTTTTTTTTTTTGCTTTTCTCCTCCTAACCTGAGGGCATGAACGCTTCAACCTTCTAACTTTGTCTGGTATCGTACATGCACATATTTATACCCCAACCCTGTTTTTTTTTCTGTCATGGGAGACCCAGTCTGTTTGAGTTATTCCAGCGTTTGTGGTTAAACAAGACAGCCTGAGGAATTTCTCTGTTTTTCTATTTTCTCTCATGTCTGTGAGCTTTGACTCAGCTGAGGGCAATGGGAAGCAGTCAGGGAGGATTTAAAAAAATATATGTATTTGTTGCAAAAAGCATTCCTCCAATAGTTTCATGGTGGGCTTAGATACGCACATTTTTTAATGACAAACTCACTTGCATTTAATAATTCAAAAACAGCTGGTTCTTGTTTGTTTGGTCCAAATGTGACAATGGCACTGGATCCAGGAGGTTAAAAACATTCAGAACTGCATCCTGTTGCAGTGTCCACACCACATAGCTAAAGAGTTGACCAGTAGTTTAGATTAAAATGTAGTACATTGAGGCCTGGGAACATTATTTTAAAGATAACTATACTAACAGCTTACAGGAGCTACAACTTACCGTTTATATTAAATTTAATGGTGGTGCCTCCACTTAGCAGGGAATTGTGACTTTACACTTTGTTTCACCAATTTGCTTCACATATAAAATTAAACAAAACAACAACTTTTCAAACATAAAACTCAACCCCAAAATAACCCGTTGCAGGCCTGAATCGATGCTTGGGTGCGTGGGAGCTAAAAACAAACGGCTCGTTTTCTCACTGAGCACATGAAATAAAAAGCATGCGCACTGGTTTAGTTTTGTTCTCACAAATCCTTCAACGTTTGAGACTGGATCGGGAAAAGGTGGATGTGGAGATCCCTTTAATATGGCACTGATTAAGCAGGTGATATCACACGAACACCAGGGTCCTATCATTAGCAACCTCAATGGTGGGAACACAACGACTAAATGGGGAACTTCTACACGTCCAGCAGGTCCAAAGATTAGCTCCTGGTCCACTTTCATATGCTTCTTAAAATCCGTTACAGTCGGCAACTCTTCATTAACTGTTGTAATGGACAGCTTTACTCTGTTATCGGCCCATGTCTGCGTCGCTGTGCGCTCTGCTTTGTCTGGTTTTCACACTGACCCACATTTCATGCAGCGTACCATTAATCCCGCCCACTCCCATTTGATTTGGCAAATTAAAATGCTTAATCCAATACAAAACACAACTGAACAAGATTGACACTTAGCACAACTCAAAGAGTAGGCACCATTCCTCAAACAAACTTTTATGTGACCTTCAAGGAACATAGTAAAAATGACAACGGCCTGTTTCAGTCTGCTGAAATTAGATTTTCTTGACCAAATATGAACTGTTTTTAAAAGTATACATTTTTAAATGACAAAAGAGTTTTTAATCTTTCATATTTATTCCACTTTTATCAATTAGACATTATTTTTTAAACTCAAATGATATCACTATGAACTTACCGGGTAGTTTGTACTATACTGTAAAGCACAGTTCAAACTGGGCTACATTATAGTGGAGATTCCTAAAATCTTTAAATTATTTGTGCTTTTACAGACTGAATGTGACCTGGAAAAAGGTTTGGAGACGAGGAAGTGGGTCCTGTCCGGGATCTTGGCTACAGAAGAAACATATCTCAGTCACTTAGAGGCTCTGCTGCTGGTGAGAAAACACACTTTTTACATAAAAAATACACAATATAACCCCTTCTTTAATTACAGACACAAGGTGAACTTTGCTGAATATCAATGACGTTGTAAAGTTGAGTCATTTTAACTCCCCTTGCGTTGCCACGGTGATTTCATCCTTTGGCCTTCAACTTTTCTGCTTTGATTCACCCATCATTTCCCAGAGCAAGAAGCAGCTATTCTTAGCGAGGAAGTGATAAAACTTGTTCACTCGCTGTCTTTTAACTTGCCAAACAGCATTTAGAAGGGCATTACGTTGTTAGACAGTTTTCAAAAGCTTCTAAGGAAAGAGAAATCCTTAAAAATTAAAGATAAAGCAAAGATCTTGTGCAGTTACCGTAGTAGCATTTGGAGGATGTTTGCTAAATAACGCCATTTTTTTCTGCAAAATTCTGTAGAACTTACTAAGTTTTTACCATTTTTATGTTGTTTAATGTGGGTTAGCTATGATGGCCATCTTAATTTGGATTGGCTTCATACGTTACTTACTTGTAGATGTACATCAAAATATTATTTCATGAAAGTTGCATTAAAATCCATTCAGGTGTGCATGAGATATTTTGCTAACAGACAAACAGCTATTGGCAAAATTGTAAATAAAGCTATTGTGCAATGTGTTGGGGATAAGTCTCAGCTACTACTACGCAAAACATTTTGCTTAATATCTGTAAAAATGTCTGAGTTGTTACCGTTTTTGTGTTTTTTCAGGTCAATTGTTTTTTGCGGCCGTGTTGAATTGAGTTGAATCCAAAAGTTAGTCATTTTGCAGATTCACGTCAACCAAATGCTTTTTGCACGTTTTATTAAACTCCCTCTGATGGTTCACGGGATATTTTGGTAAAAGACACGGGCAAATACATCATTATCATCAGTGTTCATGTGCAATAATAAGCCACTATTTACCATAATCACTGAACGCATCACTCCCTTGAGATTTTAAATATTTCAGCCTGTTAAAGACAATTACTTAGAACAATTAATTAATTCAAATTCATTAAATTGTAGCAACTCTTAAGGGGGGGGGGGGGGGGAGTCTAAAACCCTCCCAGTAAAACAAAAAAACCTCAACAAGATAATGATGCCATCAGATCTTACTTTGGAGAATCAAGCATTTTTTATATATTTTCTTGGTGCCTAATTTAAGTTTGCTGTCCCCCATCATGGAGCAAAAAGGAGGAATTGTAAATACGTCTGGCCGACCGTCCATGAGTGATGCGAGCGCAACAATTGATTTAAAAAAAAAAAATAAAATAGTATGCCTCTTTTATGATTGTCTATTGTTGTTGTTATCCACTGTTGTCATCACTCTTTGTTAAAGAAATCAGGTCTCTCTTGTAAATGAGTCCCTGAGGCTCAATGGGCTTAACCTGTCAAAATAAAGGTTGAATGAACTAGAAACTACAGATTACGTGAGAGACTTCCATTTCGGCGTGTCTACATTTAGGCGTAAGAAAGATTCCTTTCGAAAATTGTATTGCCAGGACAAAATCCAAAATGGCCACCTCCACTGATGCGTGTCCTCTTTGGGAAACCTTGTGAGCATGATAACTTGAAAAATAAGAATGGGCCAGCTTTCTTTTTTGTGTATGGCTATATCTAGGCATAAGAAATGTACCTTTTGAAAACTAGGGTGCCATGTCAAAATCCAAGGTGGCCACCACCATATACATAGTTAAACCAGCCACACCTATCATTTGAGGAAACTATACTAGAAAGTTTATGCATTGCTTAAAAGTATAGTTTCCTCAAATGGCTGGGGTTGCCAAAGATTAATCTATGGTGACCAAGGACACCAATGCCCACCTCCTGGCTCTGCCATTGCAACTGGTAATGGATAAAATTGCTCCCTCCGCTCACCAGGATCCATCACTCTGTGCTGCAAACAAGAAAAAAAAACTTACCTCTGTTCTTCTGCACAGTGTAACGCCACTTGAATATCTTGCAACAAAAACATTAAGGTTTACTTGCATTCCCTGTTCAACTCCTGTCCAGAAAAACACCCCTTGAAAACTACAAACATTTACTATTCAAGTCCTTCAGAAATGAGGAACGTTGGTGTACCGCTTTTTTATTATTTTGTTTTCAAACCTGTTTTTTTTTTTTAAATATTCTTGGATGCCATGTAAGATGTCTTGCAAAAAGCATTTTTAAGTTTTATTGACAACTACGTTTGTTCCTCTCAGCCCATGAAACCTCTGAAGGCTGCTGCCACGACCTCACAGCCGGTGCTCACTGTGGCCCAAATAGAAACCATCTTTTTCAAAGTGCCTGAGCTCTACGAGATTCATAAAGAGTTCTACGATGGACTTTTGCCCCGCGTCCAGCAGTGGAGCCACCACCAGAGAGTCGGGGACCTTTTCCAGAGGCTGGTGAGGCTTTTTAATGTACACACTCAAGGTTCGTGATGGCAAAGAAATGGGTAGAGCCATGGAGTTAGTTGGTTTGAGGTTGTTGTCTGTGCCTGTGTGTGTACCCATGGCAGCAGCGAAGCCCTTGGGTGTAACTGCCTGACGTTACCCCTTATTAAAGTGACATCACTGGGCAGCCGGAAAGTTTCACAGCGACACAGGGGACATTTAAGTTCTGTTTAAACCAACAGAGACTAATAGTAAAGTTTGTGCATATTGAGAGTTCTCAAAGGCAGAAACCATTAGGTTAGTTAAAAATTTGATTTGGATTTTTTTGTCCTTTGTTTTTTTTTTGACATTTCAGATTCAAACAAGGTGAATCTGGATTGCTATTTATGTTCCACTTCCACCTAAACAGCTGCTTGCATCTTTTTGTGTCATGCAGCCATTTCTTTCAAAGGATGTCAGGGCCAAATGTACATCGCTCAGATTCTGTTTAATCATTTTCACAGTGGGTCAATTAACTCACAATGAATCATTTGTTAAATCTCTCCAAAATGCTGCTCCTCTCTCCCACTGCTTACACGCTATGTCTCTCCCCCTCTTGGACTCATTTATGCTTCAACACACACACACACTCACAGAGGGAGGTTCAGGCATGCTTCACAATACCCCCTTTCTGCCTCAGGCAGCTGAGGCCATCACAGCACTGTGTGCTTTGTGTCTTGAAGAAACTGCTATAAATAGGAACTGCTTTCTCTATACACATACACTCACACACACACATGTGCACGCACAAAATTTTATTAATTTATCTCAGGAGGCTTCCTTTGGGCTCCAGATGAGAGATTAGAATTTAATTTGTTCCTTTTGCCTGCAAAACTGCACATTCAAAAATGGTTAGACTCAAATATTAGCAGTAATCACTTTAACAACCAGCTTTTCCATCTAACTGACGCGCAGTCAGTTTCACGAAACTCTGCTTCTGTGTTTCTGTTGTAGTGAAGTTGTGTGTTTTATGCAGGGTCACTGTTGGCAACATTGACGACATCCAGGAATAATGATGCACTTTTTGATTGTAAATTGTAAAAGACTGACACAACGAAAAGATGTGACTTTTCCATTACTGGAACATGGATATAAACTGGGCAGAGTTTAACAACTTAAAATCCTGTTGAAATTTGACTTCAGGGGCCAGAAAAATAAGAAATGTCTTTGAGTCTCATTCATGTGCACACATGTAAAATGAAGCACATGTTTTATTGAATTGTCAGTTTGTCTGGACAGTTCTCCATTTTCTGTGCCTGGTTCAATCATTACAAGACCAGACATGGTTTGAACCATCACTTAACTTTAAATGAATTGTATGATCATTTTTGGAATGATGTTCTGTTACATACTTAGTACCTCATCTGCCATGACACCAGTCATAGAGCAGAAGTCTTTGTTCAGTCTAGACCATGGTAGTTCAACGAAATTGCACAGGGGGCCACAGTTACTGAAAACCAAGAGCTCAGGGGCCGGAACTCCAGCAGTTATTGTCTAAGTAAGTTTGTTTTATGGTTTAAAATCCAGTTTTATTTAAAATGAACCCATTGGTGAGCCAAATTGAGCTCACCCGTGGGCCTGATTTAGTCCACGGGATTCCAGTTGAATAGCCCTGGGCTAAACTAATGGGTAGCCCAACAAGGGCTACCTTTCTATAGATTTTCAGGCTTAAAAAACAACATTTTCTTAAAAAATAGTGTGAAAGAACGCTACATTAGTGAGAAAAAGTTGTTTCAAAAACCAGAAAAAAGATAATGGACCTTTGTCTGGCTAGCTGTTAGCCTAGCCTGGAGGAAGACTTGCCTTTTTCTCCAAATTCTGTTCTATGACAAACATCAGAGTCAGAGATTCCTTATTGTCATTTACACCACATGTGGTGGAACAAAATTATGAACACAGGGTCCCAGTTACATCCAACAATAAAACATAAAAGAAAAACAGTAATAACATCTAAGATATGAACTAAGAAAAACATCAACTACACTAAGCGCTAATAACATAAAAACATTATGTCGAACAGCAGCACAAACATGAGTCTATATGAGCAGATGAGCACAAATCACCACAGCAACATGAAATAAATCAGCAGCAATATGAAACAGATCAGCAGCAGCATGATGTGATTTTTCAGTGACTATCCCGGTTAGATGGTCATGGGGCCGAGATGGTGTAGAGGCAGGGCAGCCGGCTCAGGACCGGAAGGTCCCGGGTTCGATCCCCGGTCACTGCAT